>JAULBZ010003272.1:0-16794 GCA_032360805.1 Neoturris breviconis
TCTAGTGGTCATTTTCCGTATTTACGTTTTACTTGTGGCTTGTATTGCTTGTCGAAATTCGTAAAATGTCTTAAAATTTATGCGATCGGTTGTAGGTCTAAACAACATTGAGTGGTGACCCTCTTCCTGACGTTGCTAACTTGGGTAACACAGTTTTGAGTGGCATTAAGACTTGAAACTAGCCAACCCACAAACTACAGCTGCTACACCAACAATCAATGAAGCTGTAACTTCACCAAGAGTATATTTCATCGACACTCATGAAAGCACCTGCTTCAAAGCCACCACAACTAAGTGCTGACATGACAAAATTCCAATTTAGAAGATTATTGACTTTTCGGACCATCATATTCATGCACACGTTTTTTGTATAAGCATCAGCAAATTTACACGCTTGTTTATTTGTAAAACTTTGTATTTTTTGAGATCTTTAAGATATAGAGCCAATTTTCAGCCTAGTGATGCGTATAAAGGCGATGTTTATATAAAAGCAACGTATATATAACAGCTGTGACGAAACGGTAAAAAACAGCCTTGTAAATGCTGTCAACGATTGTTCATCTTGACCAAGCATCAACAATGGACCACACTCGGACAAAGCACCACCGATTAATCAAACCGGGCTGTATATCTGCTACATTTCGGCTCAATCAACCAATCAGAACACTAGTCTATCAAGGAATGTATGGTCCGTCTGAAATCAACATCGCTGGATTGTGAATTTTTTTACTCTAAATCTCCCCACAGGAGCTAACGAAATTTCGAGTATTTCCAAACGGTAGGACAAGCATTTATCACGCTGGTCCACAACTCTTATATGAAATGAAAGTAAATATAACCAATTTGTCAAGGCTGGATATCAATGTTGGATCGTCAACAACTTAACAACCTGTCAACAGTGTAGATTAAGCAAAGATGCCGAAATAGCTGTCAACATTTTACCGTCAACTTTTCTGATCTGATGTTGCAGCACCAAACAGAAACAATATGCCTATTCAACCAAAGACACTCCCATGCCCTCCCCTAGAGTGCAATAATGAAAAACTAGAACAACACTTAAAAGATCCATTTAAAGATACTGCATTTAACAAACCAACTCCATTCCAATCAATGACGCTCCTGCCGCCCAGATCCACCTTGAAACAGATGCAAAACTTATCACACACCAATACCAGTTTCTCTTTATTTGAAAGAGCAAATCAATTTACATTACAAGCCGATATTCACCCATTGTAGAGGAGGCATTAGCAATAACATTGGCGTTAGACAATGCAAAATCATTCGTTCTTAGATATTAGTAATTAGTGGTAACCAGCAAATCATCAACCACTTGATTTCAATGCAATCGCCAACCCACGTCTCAATGTTACGATACCAATTCTCTATCCAACATTCTATCGTGGTTTGCAAAATCACTGTTCAAGCCCTACTCTCCACTCATCAAGGAATGAACGACAGCCCGATCTAATATCAAGATTTACTGGCCAGGTATACATAATTATATCAGGAATTGTAGGAATACCTGTAGAAATTACAATGAAGATATTTATCGATAGCCTTTTCCAGATCGGCCATTCCAACAAATATGCGCAGAATATTATGAACTACATAATCATAATTAATTTATTTTTGCAAATTTCACGATTTCTTGGCGATTTCGCGAAATGAAATACCAGCAAAAAGTCCTGGAATTGCTCATTCGCGAAAATACATACCCGTAAAAAAAACCCAACGATTTTCGTTGTACGCGTTCACAAGAATGTGCACAGAGGTTCTTAGGGGAATAAAAACTCAAACGTTTTTATGTCTAATACATATTTTTCATCAATTCAACACGATCGGGTTTTCTTTGTCATTAGTTTGCTGATTTCTCGTAGAAAACATGGTCTGAATATCTTTAGATTTGGCAATAGGAACAGCTTTAGATTTTTCGCGCTTCAAATGGAAGACGAAGCATGATTTGTGTATTGTTAGTTATCGCTTTCTCGTGAATACTAAGGTTTTCTAGTTTAGAAATCTATTTTTAATTCCAAAAAACTTTGCCTTTCGCAAAATTAAATACCAACGCAAAATTACATATGGAGTTTCAGAAGAACTAAGATCTGACGTGGGCTCTCAATTTGCTGCCTCCAACTTTAGAGTATTCCTCATCAGATGGAGAGTAAAACACCGGTTATCACCAGTAGATTACCCTTAGTCAAATGGGAGAGCAGAACTGGGTGTTAAATCTGCCAAGCGCATAATAATGGGAAACATGCTACCAGATGGATCACTGAATACTAACAAAGCAGCCACACTGCAGTACTGGAACTCTCTGTTACCTTCTATCAATCTCAGTCCACCACATATTTATTTCTTCAGGGATCACATCTCTACAAGAAGCCGGAATATTACAAAAAACATAATGATTGGGTGATATCTTGCTAGACTAGCAAGCGTCCCTTTTTAAAAAATAAAGAATTTTGTTTCATACGGCACTTAATAATATCCGGCACGCTATATAGTCATTCTGTAAAATATAAGGTTCTGCAAAATAGACAAATTTACGCAAAAAAAGAAATTGCCGTACGGAACCTCCCAGTTCCGTTTTTTCTTTTTTCCTGCGTGTGTGTGTTTTAGCGTTTTTAGGGTAGAGGGGAGAACAGATGAGTAATACTATGACTTATGCTTATATTTGTATCAATAAAATTAACCTACTGTTGATTTTAAAATTAATTGTATTAATATCCCAGTAAGATGGATATTGACTTTTTGAATAATTCCATAAATCTTTTTCTCGCCAAACTTGGAAATCACATAACCAAGCGCAGAATGAGTTTTTTTATTCAAAATATTTTTGAAAACCGAACATGTTATAATATGATTATTCCTTTCAGATGGTGTGACACTTGAACCCTTTAAAAGACACATACAAAAATCAAACGAACAAAGTAAACAAATAAAACAAGGAGGGGTAAAAAATGCACAGATAATTCTATGTCATTGAGGAGCCAGTTCATACTGCTTCAATACACAGTTTGGGTTTCAGAGCATCAAATGACTTTAGTCCCCATATAGCTAGTCCACCTTTGATGTTATAAGTAGCGGTTGATGCAATGCCAGAATTAAGTACAACGTTGTATATAGAAAGAAGTTTAAATTTGTTTAGACCAACTCACAAATACATGGAAACGAGGCATTGGTTGCTCAAAGTAGAAACTTGTTGCAATGCAATAACTTCTTTTTTACGCAGTGACTGCAATGCAATAACTTCCTTTTTGTGCAGGGACTACATAGAGTGCCCTGCAAAAAAAAGAAGGTGTTGCATTACAACAAGTTCTACTTTGAGTGGCCAACATCTCGTTTTCATGTATTTGTGAATAGGTCTATTTCTTGTAATAAGAACATCGAACTTACGCCAAATAACTGTCTTTGTTTATGCATGAACGTTCATTGATTTATAGTATATATTCTAATGTCACATATTTCGCAACTGACGCAGTTTCAAATAACCGATTAAATGACTCAGACTTCATGCGTCTGTAGTAACCTGTTCAAAGTTCGCAGTAAATTCGTTGTCGTTTTCAACGTTGTTCTAACGTCTTTGCTGCTGACTTTGAACAGGAGAGTAACGATTTTTCCATTGCCTAATAATTTTCTTCTGCGCGAAATATTTCCGAATGCAATACTTTATAACTCCGCATATGGACTATGTACTACCATATATGGACTGCATATATGGCAATACACAGTCCGTTTATGGAGTTTTATTGGACCGTATTTGATAGCTCTTCAAGCTGTAAGTATATTTTTAATATTCTAGCAAGCTATGAAACGACTGACAAGAAGTTAATATTATAAACATCAATAGTTCATTGCTTATCCAGTACACATGTTTAAGAATAAGCAACCCCGATTCCAGAGCTTTTTTTTTCATTTTAACTCAAGACGAGAGATACTCTCCTGTTCTTACAGATTTAGACGTCAAGAGAGAAGAAACCTTGGGATCGAGGTTGAAGAATATGTTGCTTGGATAAGTAACAAAATATTGATGATTTATATTATCGAGTTTAAACTTCTTAACCATGCCTACAACATCTGGAAACAAACGTCTCTGGTAACTAATGAATTTTGAATAGCACATTCCACAAGCATCCACCTTGAAACTGCTTTTTGGGATTTGATAAAATTGCGATTAGATATTTTCCTATTCCAATTAATTAATTAATTAATTAAATTTTCTGTATCATTTTTAAGTCTCATCTAGTTCCAGATTTAGAAGCAGCTGTCTAGATAAATTGGACATATTCTCAGAACACATTTTGACTGGGAACCATGTACCTGAATGAGAAACATGTTTTCTGAAATTGAATTAAAAGTGGTTGAATATTATAAATATCACGCAGTTCTCAGATATTTGCCGAAAATATTTTCCATGCCAATGGCTAGGCTTTAGACCTATTCACAAATAACATGAAAACAAGGTGTTGCTCAAAGTACTTGTTGCAAAGCAAAAACTTATTTGTTGTACAATGTCCTGCACAAAAAGGAAGCTATGGTTTTGCAACAAGTTCTGCTTTGAGCAACCAACAATTCGTTTTTACGTATTTGTGAATAAGAATATACACGCTTTATTATTTATATAACCTTTCTAAAGGACCCACCAGTCTCACAAGATTCAAATCAACAAAATAATAAAAACCTTTGAAACACCCCAGGTTCAAATTGACAATTAAAAAAGTTAAAGTTGATTTACATTAGACGGAAATTCCGAGTGAAAGTCAGATTTGTCAATGTGAATAGAATAAAGCAAAATATTTATAACTGTTTTGTTATAGGGATGTTTTTGCTTCAAGGGACATAAAAATCTGTTCGTAAAAACGAGAGTTCGTTAATATCGAAGGTTTGTTATATGAAAGTCACATGAAAGTACAGAAATCCATAGAAATATTCGAACAAAAGAAGAATTCATGCTAACTAAAATGCAATCGATATTACCTACAGTGACCTATGTTAATTAATATGACGCAAATGGCTGTGAAACAAAAAGTTCACGCTGGATAGATATTATAGCTACTTGAATTTGAACTTAGTGTTTCTATTTTACAAAAATAGTAAATCAGGTCTTTATTTTTATTTTAAGGGCGTGATTGTAGATACATATAATGACGTCATCACGTGATTGTAGATAGATATAGTGACGTCATCATAAATAATAAATACATACTATTTTTTTGGTGGTCTTCCATGCCGTGTCATAAATTTGCCAACTTATTTCATGCTTACACGTGGTCGAAATTAAAGAGTAAATAATCACCGCGGAGAGGGTACTTTTGAAAATAGCTTCACCTGAAAATATGCTTAAAATGCACTCTTCCACAGTGATTATTTCTTATTTCTTGCTGGTACTTTATATTTTAGTTTATAATAACAAGAAAATACAACCTCGTCCTCAGGGCTTCTTCTCTCTTGACGTTAGCGTTAAACGTCAAGAGAGAAGAAGCCCTGGTGACGAGGTTGAAGAAAATATACACATTATATACTATTTCTCCTTTTTATATCTCTTTTACCTACCTTATCCACCTGTAGACAGTTTTCTAATAAAATACCCTCTCCAAATATTACTAAAACTGCGAGAAAAGGATGTAATTGTTATGAAGAGAAGAGAGTGCGATAATAATATTTGTTGTCAAAAACTGTCTATGCGGAAAAAAATCGACGGGAAAAGTAATGTCCCTTTTATAATCTTTTCAAACAGGGTATATTCCTAAAATTTAATCAGGGAAAACTGTTAGAATAAAGTCTTTGAGAAATGTAAAAAATCGAAACTGATATAATTTTAAAAAAAACTAGATTATACTTTAAATTAGGCTCGTTAGTAGGCAGGTCTAACGGTCTGGTAAAGTCCTTGGTCAAGTAATCACAACACCCGTACTCCACATTTCCTAACATCTTGACGTACTTTCAGACCTAGAATAACGATTGAGAAAGGCTGTGGTATATAATATCGAATGTTACGGTTCATTTCCACGAGACGATCGCCGTGAAAGCCAAAAGAAGACATTCCACATTTCTACCAATGGAATGTCTTCTTTTGGCTTTTGCCGCAAATTTTTCGCCTCGTAGAGATCAACCTTTACAGTAAAAATTCTACTAAGGTGGATTGGAGAAACGTTATGGTCACATCTCCAGAAATTGTTCGCATACGTCTGGCCTCACTTTCAAGAAAAGCAAAATAAATCTTTCACAGTTATTGTTTTCTTACAAGGTTTCAACAATTTGGAATTATATTCAGTTTTTGAAGATGATTTCTAAACAAATTTTTGAATAATAGTTTGGAGGCGAATATAATAATTAGTTACACAGCTTAACTGTCAACATCGTAAATGTTAGCATCAAAGTAATCCTTATAGTTGAAAATGAAATAAAGTGCACAGTCCGTAAATTATTCATCAATCACACTGTGATTTTAATCAATATCCAGCCGGCAAAAACCTGTTCAAAGTCAGCAAAATAACGTTAGAACAACGTTCTGGGAACGTGGTTCTAACGTTATTTAGCTGACTTTGAACAGGTTTTTGCAAGCTGGGTGGACCGTAGAGCAGATGTTATTAGTCACGATTATTTTTTTGCAAGATCAGCTCCCATTGGGCACACGACGTCTTATACGACGTCAATATTGATTAAACGGCGCGTGTTGACCGGGCTAAATGCCCTGCCGGCACACGACGTTTGAGCAACGTCAGAGCGACGTTAAAAACAACGTCAAAAAGACGTCGTGACGTCGTTTTGACGTTCTATAGACGTTGCCCTGGCGTCCTGTGCTGGCAGTGTGTATAGTCCATACGGTATCAACACAGTCAGATGTATCACAAAAATTAAAAAGTTATACAATCATTAAGCTTAGCCTCAACCAAACTAAAGAAAACTCAAATAATGAAAAATAAGCATGAAATAAACGACTACATTGGAATGAACTCGCGTATGATTGGGTCTACGGTTTGTCACGGTTTAGTATCAATTGTAACTGTGCTAATTCTGTGATTTAATAGACTTTCAGTGTATTTTCAATCAAACTATTTAGTTTTTCTTGGCTTTAGTAAAAATCGGGATATAGCAACTTACGCTGAAAATTGATCCAGTCAGAGTTGTCGAGTTTTATTTCGAAAAGAAAGATTTACACTTTATATGAACGTAAGCACTCAGTATAGTCTTACTGAAACCGTTTATTTTCTTCTCCTTTATGAAAATTAAGATTTATGATCGAGAACCTGTACGTCTTTCACGCCAAGTACGTAGGTCACACTCCTCCATGCAAAAAGAGGGACAAGAAAATGGAAAATAGAAAAAAAGAGAGACAACCGAGGTAAATGGAATTGGAGTGCTGACGTTCGCAAAAAATGTCCATTTGTCTTTAATCTCTTGTCTTCCCCATAGAACCTCTGCCTAGGAGAGTGAACAGATCATCAGACTGCCAAAAAGCAAGGCTATAATGAATAATATACACCACGTAATCTAAAGGTCCATACTAAAAAGGTTGTAAGAACCCTGTCGTCAAGTGGCGTTTTTCAACGCAATAAAAGTGTTGTTTTGACATTCTGACGCCAGGAAGGAAGTGCAATTAAAGATGACCAAAAGCAAGTCTATACCTGTTAAATTCATACAAAGTAGGTCATTGGACAAATAAAAACCGATCGAGAAGAATGAGATAATCAAAAGGGGTGTAAACGAGAGGGATACACTATACTGCAACCTCGTTCCCAGGGCTTCTTGCCTTTTCGAAACACGGAAGAGCCGCAGGTTGACTATACTGTTGACTATACTGTTCAGAAGCCATTAACAGTGTATCATACTTAGCATCACTTTATATGAGAGCTCTATTAAATCGGTAGATAACAAATAAGGGTTCTCAAATACAGTTTTTGCATAACAAATGCTTATCAAAATCAACCATTTATACGCTCTTTAACACCCCCTTTTTGCGGTATTATTTTAATCGCATGTTATGAGATTGTGAAGTACAGTCAACCCTTTCAACAATAGCAGACACCTCTCTATAGCGATGTTAGTTCATTTTCACGATTGAATATTTTCTTTAAAAAACTCCTTAGAGCAGAATTTTTTTTTTAGAGGAATCACAAAGGACGGTGTAAATATTATTAAAAACCCTATTTTATCTGGGGTCCTTTTGGTAGCCTATTTTATTTGGGCGCAGTAGAAGGGGGGACCCTACCGCACATCTGAACTACTTTGAATTTCTTAGCTAGCTAATAAAAATTGACACAGCGCCAATGTCCTTATCAAACGCAAATAAAAAATGTCCAAAAAATTATTAGACAAACGTAAGGTGTACACAACTCACAGAAAATAACATATAAGTTGTCGCGTAACAAACGGCAACAAAAACATCAAAGACAAGAAAATAGAGTCATAAAAATTTGTGAGAAACGTAAATAATACATAAACATGGAAATTTTATGCGTCATAAAAAGTATTTATAAAACAAGTATATGGTAATAAAATACATCGTGACGTCACAAGATAAAACGTAAATACATAGACCGCGAGACACATGTATTTTCACCTCAAAGGTTAGATAGTGAAATTTAAAGTGTAAAGTTTCTCTGTGAGAAATGTCAACAATTTTAAAGATATAATTAAGAGGACGTTAGTAAAATAGGGATGACAACAAATACGTTGCGGAGAATTTGGCTTGAAAATCTTAAAAAATGTGAAATTTAAGAATGCGAATCACTTAAAAATCTTGAAAAATGCGGAACTAAAAGAATGCGAATAATTTGAGGCAAATTCGCATTCTTTAATTCCGCATTTTTTTCTTCCGTATTTATTTCTTCACTTCTTCGCTAGATTTCTTATAAAAAAACGTGTATATTCTGCCAAACATTAGTTTTCTTCTGTGCAAATTTATGGTTCATAGCTGTGCTAACATAACGAGCAAAAAAACCTTCTGTTGGATCTTATATATAATAATATAATACTACATATAAAGTCTCTTCTTTCTCGTGTTACTTTTTATTTTCTATATATGCAAATGGTTTTGCGCTTTATACACTGATGGGGACAAGGAGGTGAGCCTCTTATTGTATTTCTAGCTAAAATGCGAGTCCAAGAGTGTCGTCGGGAGCACTTATTAGAATAGGGAGTAGCCTGTACTAAAAACTCGACGTCTGGCGAGAAAACGCGGTGAAGTAGCACTTTTTTGCGGGGCGGGTCTACGGAACAGGCTAAATAGGGAGCGCTTATTATTTTTTTTAAAAAAAAGGTATTATTATTGGTTAGGGGCACTTATTTTAGTCAAGTTGTGAAAGTGCTGATTATAAAGCGTTTATGTTAAATATCTATGGTGACAGCAAGAATGCGAAAGAAAACCACTCCTTTTTCTTCAGTTCAGATTTTTAGCACTGTAAAAAGCCCTAGGGTTAAGGTTGTTCAATACTCTGGAGTATCTAATAAGTGGGAGGGGACGCATATTGATTTTTGGAAAATATTCCACCCTCCCCCTCTTATACCAACCCTCCCGCTTATTAACTTTCATTTTAGGAAATCCACAAACAGTCGACAAACAGTCGACTCTAAACGCTAAAAAACTATATTAAACGTTCAAAATTAAGACGACGTTAGAATCCTAGAGGTAGCGGATAGTAGGGTATCACTGTTATCATATGTTTATTTAGTAACTACATACATTTGCTAATCCAACCCCGCTTAACAAATTTGGAAGAATTTCCAACTTCTCCTCGTCACTTATTCCTTACCCCAACACCCACTTATTTGATACTTTTTCATCGTACTACGGTTGTCTCGCTTCTCTTCTCTTTCGCTTCGGTCCCCAAAAACATAAACAAAGAATTAAACCAATCAGCTTTGTCGATATCTTCGGTTTTTGGCGGTATTCGTTGAATACCAGGTGCGCCTGCGATGTATTCTTGAAAATTCTGGGATTTTTTTTAACTGACTGAAAATGTGAGGTTTGTGCATTAGACCGAGATACATCGGAGAGGTCCATTCACGTAGGCTGGATCTCTCTCGGTCACCGTACATTTGTTTCGTAGTATAAAGTTCAAAACAAACGTAGTATTAAAGTCCAGCTTTGCGCGATTTCAACCTCCCGCCATTAAATATTTGATTTACATACGGGGGTATTAAATGCATTAACCTTGCCAGGTTTACTCGCGATAAAGAGTTTTCCGTTGCCATTATGGTTTTTCTATGACAACTTAAAAATATATATATTATGGTATATGCCACATTATATCTAAATTCAATGTAATTCTTTTGTAGATCTATCTGTAAGTTATAGATAAGACCCCCTAGCAATAGTTAAAAGAATTCTAATTAACACCGATATCGAGTTCATGAAGACAATGGAGCTGTAAATGATTGGCTACACAGACAAAGGAGACTTTTTTTAGAAACTTATAAATAAATTTGTGAATCGCAAGAACGTAAAACGAGCATAGTAAAACGTTGGGCGTTACTGAAGCAAAGGCTCATACAGACAGTTAACGTTGCCAGTATTTTTTGAAATTCAGTGCTAATTTTTACAATGTCTGAAGTAGAATCGAACACCATAGAATCAGGAACAGTCATAAGCAAAACTGTAGAAACATCCGTGTCTGAGGACGGAACAACTACGATTACAGAAGAGACAACTGTTGTTGAAGTCAATGGAGACCATACAAATATCGAAACAAAAACAACGGAAGTTGCTACTGATGAGGTGAAAACAAATAGTGAAGATATTGACGATAAAACTACTGGAGAAAATGGTCAAGTTACTAAAGGAGAAGAGGTCGTACCTACTGAAACCGAACAAACTACTCCCGACGCTGAAGAAAATACTCCTGCCGTTGCAGTCAGTGGAGAAGTAGACGCTATTGTTGAGGAAAAGAAAGAAGAATCTCCACCTAAAGTTATTTTGCATCAATTTCCTCCTGGTAAAAATGTACCCAGTTTATCGTTGTTTTGTTTAAAGTTAGAAACATTTTTAAGATTAAACAAGATTCCATATGAAAACCAGTATGGTTACAAATTTGGAAAGAAAGGGAAGCTTCCCTGGATTGAATACAAAGGAGAGAAAGTATATGATTCGAATACGATAATTAATTTTTTAACTGCAAAATTTGATGTAAATGTTGATGCAGACTTTTCAAGTGAACAGTGTGCTATAGGAAGAGCTACTAAAACAATGATAGAAGAAAATACATATTGGGCAATGACTTATAACCGTGCTATTGATAATTTCAATGAATATAAAAAATTTGTAGCACCAGCTTCTGGAGGTGGAATAGGCTTCAGTGTAAGTATGAAAATGCAGCAAAGGAAAGTACGTTCGTCTTTGGATGGTCATGGAATTGGTAGACACACCAAAGAAGAAATATATCAGATAGCAAATGAAGATATAGCAGCAGTGTCAGTATTGTTGGGTGAAAAAGATTTCATTTTGGGAGATAAAATATCAAGTTATGATTGTTCACTGTTTGGATTTTTTGCAAATGTCCTCGATTGTGGTTTAGAATCACCGTTGAAGACATACATACAAGAAAACGCAAAGAACCTATTGCCGTATTGTGATAGAATTAAAGTTTTATGTTGGCCAGATTGGGCAGATATGGTTTTGGGCGAGAAAGAGCCAACTTTGAAAAAAGGATTCAGTTTTAGAAAGAAGAAGACAAAACCTGTAAAACCTGCAAAAGAAGCTGAGAAAACTGAAGAAACCACAGCAGAAGAAGGGAAAACCGAAGAAGCTAAGCCAGACGAAGAAGCTAAAGCTGAAGATAGTGCCCCAGCAGAAGAAGTTGCTCCTGCAGCAGCAACGGAAGAATCTGCTCCTGATACCTCAAAAGATGAAAAAGAGACAACCCAAGAGTAATTAGTTTCCACATGACTGGTGAGTCCTAATTATTTCTCTATATTTAACCCATATTGGTGAAGTTGCAAGAAGTGTGTCATGTTATGTTCTCAATTAATATATTCAATAGATTGTATTTTCTTGTAGAAGAGGATGGGAGGTAAAAACTCTGTATTTTTCATGTTCAAAATTTTCATTCATCAATAATAGCCACATGTTATATCAAGCATGGTGTGTTTAAATTAAAAGAATGTTTTGTTTCAATCAACTGAGCTTTTATTCTGATTCACTGCATGAGACAGGTGATTTTTTTTTGATAAAATTTCATAAAAGACTTTCTGTCTCTCTCAGTTACTAACTGATAAACTATTAGATAAAGGGATAAGTTTAAAATGGTTGTTTATAAGTTTATTTTCTCCATTTAATTTAGGACAAGATTAGAATTATTATAATGAAATTATGTGTCAATAGATAATAGACAATCATATGTATATATATGATATGATTGCATCTCTATATAAGATATTAGAAATAGTTAAGATTGATTTGACAGGGAAATTTTTTGTGTCATATTACTGATAAGTTTGGCATTGTTAATAATAAGGATATTAATAAGGATATGTCTGACATGCAATGTAAACCAAGAGACAGACCTTTCGTTTTGATATGGGATGGATGTCAATTCAAGTCTACGGAAATTTGAGAATATCTCAATAAATCATGGCTAGGGTCACTTTTCATGCAAACAATAATTCTTAAACCATGTCATAATTGTTTTCTTCTTTTTTAAATACAATGTTATTTTTTGTTTAAAAGAGTGGCTGAATTTTATTATAATTAACGATTATTATTACTAATGCATAATGCTGAAAATTTGAAATTTGCTAATATCAAGCCTGAATTATAACTGTCGGACATCACCTGTGGAGGAGTGTTATTTAGTATAGAATTCAGCTTTTAATTATTTTTATGTAATTCTGATAAAAAAGTGTGTACATTACAGATAAAATTTCTGCAAAAAAAAACTTTCAGTGAGGGTTGTGCACATTTCAGACTAAAAAGTTTGAACTGAAATAACGAGTGGGCATAGGCATGTTTTGGTGTCTTCAAATAGTCAATAGTTAATAAAGATAATCCATAAATCAAACAAAATGCGTGGCAAAGTAACAGTTAAAACGAAACGAAAATTCATTGAAAATAGATGTTTCATGCTTTTTTCCTGCTATCAATGTTAGAAAGCTAAATTCTAAAAATTTTCAGCAAAAAAAAATTGCTGGAACTCATTTTGTCCAAAACATTTTGTGTGTAATGTAGTTCAAACACATTTTAGTTTGAATCTAAAAACTACTCAAAAACCCTCCTCCACAGGTCTGACTGTTATCTTGGCTTGTATTCAAGATAAATATTAAATTTAAAAAATTTCATTCTCAGAAATTTAGTAGAACCTAGTCTCTATTACTTTTAGTCAGCAAATTTCTCAAATTTTCAATAGATTTTTCAATCACAGAAATAAATTTTGCATGATATTATTAATGTGACTTTTCACCCTAGGAAATAAATTGTAGAAAAAAATTAACAAATAAACCAGACATTCTTAAGTCTACTTTTCAGGCCTGGAAGTACCCTGAAATATCAAAATCAGTGTTCGAAATATGAACAAATAATCACTGTTGAGGAGGCATTTTTAAGCATTGCTTCAGGCTTTCTGGCCCGAATTGATGTTCAAAAATCACTCCGATCACATATTTGTATTATTTCAAACCCCGAAAATCTCATTCATTGTATTATGTTCACAGAACTAATACCACTCCACCTTCACTGTGATTATTTGTTTTGAGCAATATTGTTGCCATAGCATCCTCCATAAGTTTTTATTATCAATCTAATAACACAATGTTTTCTCATTTAGGTTTTGACGAGAAAAGATGGATCATACTCCCGCGCAGAGATCGTTTCATTTACTAGATGTATTTCTTTTTACTTCCATTAGATGTTGAAGCTGCTTTGCTGCATATATATTATTATAGAAAACATTAGCAATGTGGGTAACCTACTACAGTAACTTCAGTTCATTCAACTTCATGGTCATTCCATGGATTTTTATTCAATGCAAACAGATAAAACAATGCTCAGATTTTTAATTTTTGTATCTATATTAGTATCATGATATGAATTGAATAGTTTCCTTCATAATCTTGAAGTCATACAACGTCGGATAAACGTTGAGATGACTTTCTGGGCCACTCGGATGTCGACTTCACTAAACCTGGAAAAAATAATTCTCTACCTTAATCTCACCTCACGTTTTTTTTCATCTTGTCGCGTTTTGGGAGAAGATATGATACAAGGTTCTAGAAGAAATATGACCTTATATTAGTACTTTTCAGTAGTTGAAGATGCAAATATTTTTTATAAATTAATAAAAACAAAACAGAAGGTCTAAATAAGCCTAAATAGTATCTACGAAATTCAGTCATGGTTCGTGCAATTGATTGGTTTCTTTACATTAACAAACCAATCAATTGGGTGATTGTGACTTACTTTGACTCATGAATCCAAAAGTCTTGGTCGACTTAGTCAACCTGTTGTCATATATTGTTTTTATTGTAATTATGTGTTTATTAATTGCACCCTTATTTCCACTATTATTATTATTGTATAATTACATATTAGAAATCACTTCAAATCTATTAAAACTACGGCGGTGGAGGGTATAAACAGATTCACAAATACATGAATATGAGGTGTTGGTTGCCCAAAGTAGAAACTTCTTGCAATGTAATAGCATTCTTTTTGTGCAGTCCCTTCACAAAAAAGAAGCTATTGCATTGCAACAAATTTCTAGTTCGTGCAACCACCTAGTCGGCAAAAACCTGTTCGACGTTATTTTGCTGACTTTAAACAGGTTTTTGCCGGCTGGGCAACGCCTCGTCATGTATTCGTGCATAGGTCTATATCACAACGAACTTTTCGTTACGAATAAAACCAATGCCCAGTGGACATAAGACGTCTAATCAACGTCGAAAATACGTCGTTTTGACGTCGCGACATAAAGGACGTCTTACTAGACGACGTTTATTAGACGTTGCGTGTCAGAGGGGTGAATTGCTTGATTATTTGAAAGGATTTCTTTATTCAGCATGTGAAACAATTCAGGGTCATTAGGGTAATTTATGATAATAGCACATGTAAGAAAGTTTTTATTTACTCATGAATAAATTGTTGATAATCTCAATTAGAAAAATACTCTCCCGCTCCTTATTGGTTGTCCTGCAAGCCTCAAAATACTCCTCCACAGTTTATTTCGGGCTTGTGTTGATTTGATCCCGCACTTAATTCTAAAGTCCTAGTATTGCCCATATAAAACGGTCATTAACGGCTTCTTAATTTTGTCTAGTCACGCTCTCTTAAATTAATTTCAGTAAAGACAAAAACATTTTTATTCACATTTTTTACCCACCTACTGATTGAGTATTTAGTCGCAGTTTACCGCTGAAAGTATTATTAATTTCAAATATACATTTTAATCCGGATCGTACATAAGCAATACTGTTTTATTGTCTCGTTCTGTTCTTGTGCACGCCCACTTTAGACATTTTCCAATAAACAGGCCGTTAGGTGTTATATGTAGCTAAAGGCCAGTTTACATTCCTAAAGTTGTTGATGTTGCGAATGTTCGCAGTCACTAGCGAATACATAGATTGTCTAACGAAAAACTCGTCAGTCAATATAGGACATATTCGCTAGCGACTGCGACCAACATGTAAGGTATAGATAGACCTTCGCATAAAAAAATAAAAACGAGACGTTAGTTGCTCAAATTATAACTTGCTGCATTGCAGTAAGTTCCTTGTTGTGCAGTGAAGACTTTTTTTATTTACTTTAGCTTTATTTGCCTTATGGAAATCAGCTGTTTCGAATCATTCTTGCATATTCGAAGTCTAATTTAATGCCGAAACTGAACGTTTCAAAATGAGTAACTTTCTCGTTGATGCGTGCGGCTACAAACTGGTAAAAGTCGGTGATCCACAACGAATTTAATGAAAATGTAAAATTAATAGCTTTTCTTCGTAGTTAAAGAAAGATTTCATGCTGGGGAAATATTGTTAGGATACATTAGTTTTGTTACATATCACAGTAAGTAACTACCTTGATTTGTATAAGCAAACGCCTCTTCTTAAAGTGGGCACACGATATCAGATCAACGTCAACAGGGCGTCATGTCATGCCTCTAGGGAAGCATACTAAAGCAGTTGGTCAAATTAAGAATTATACACAGACATCTAATTAGAGCGTTCTGTGGGTCCGACCAATTATTTGTAATTAGCGATTCAAAATAAGAATAATATCGATGGTAAACCCGCCAGTTTTTCCTATGATCTCAAATAAATAAAGTTGTGGAATGTTGTATTTACCTTGAATTAACCCCTCCCTAAAGGTACACCAAAAGTCAGACATTCTTTGAACCTAATTAAACTAAACATTCAAACAAACCACGGTGTTCTCACAGCGAAGCGATAGGTGAAATGATCAGTCGTCTAGACACGCCACGTTGCTTACGAAGTTGCTTGCACATTTTGTTATATAAGCATCACCAGGCTGAATGTGTAAAAAAATGTTTATTTAGAGGTGGTATCCATGGAAATATAGGAAATCACAATTTGAAATTAAGCATCACCGAGCCTCGGTTAAAATGTACTGCTGTTTATAAAAAAACCGTGTATTTTGCACATATGCAATGCGATGTCGTATTTTCCGAATTTGTTCCGTGTATTGCCATATATCGTAATATACAGCTGTGTTCACATTCTTAACCCTTAATTAGTACAAGGAAGTTCAAAACTTCCTTGATTAGTATGGTGTGAAACCCCTGAATTTTTAAATTTTGCTGTGAAAGTAACATAACAAAAATTATTATTCAGGAGGTTATTTTCTTACATACT
>JAULBZ010003273.1:0-16789 GCA_032360805.1 Neoturris breviconis
GTTTCTTCGTCCCGAAGAAACCAATCAATTGCAAGCTCATTGACTTAACACTCTTCATCATAGATTAATTTTTTTCATAATGAATGCAAATACATTGTAAACCAAACATTTTGGTGGAACAAATTTTTTAATTCATTCGAAATGTGTCTGAAAATAATTCCCGCTGAAATGTTTGGTTTATTATCTTGAAAATGATTTGCATTTCGCACATCTTATGTTCTCATGAAATCTAATTCTAGGCAAATTTCAATACAAGTAAGATATGCATAAAACATATATACATATAGCCTATATATACACATAACATATAGCCTATATACATGAAAATTATTATGAAGATTTTTCTTGGAAAAAGTATATATCTTTGCTTAAATTCTCCTAATTAAATACATGACCATAACAATATAGGAACGATGTAGCATTCTTATTCATAGTACTATGATTTATTATGCATGTGAATCATTTCTGTGAGTGCTAGGTTAAGTTTTTGCTTGGTTTCAATACCGTCACTTTTTGTACGGTAAAAATATATCAAAAAGCTAAAATATTCACTTAAAAATGTGAATGATCATTTATCATTGATCGGGTTATTAATCGGAATAAATTGTTATTAATTCTAGCTGAAGCTTCGGCACCTGAGCAGCGTCATTCAAAGAAGAAACTATTTATACCCTACCGTGATTCTATTCTAACATGGTTACTAAAGGATAGTCTTGGTGGTAACTCAAAAACAATCATGATTGCTGGTATGAAACCTTCTTAATTATTAATCAGAGTACTTTTAGAAATAAGAACAAATAATCACTTTGTAGGAGAGAGTTTTGAGCATTACTTCAGACTTTGCAGTGTTTGAAATAAGAACAAATCCCTGTGGAGGTGGGACTTTTAAGCATTACTTCAGGTTGCAAAGCCTGAAGCAATGCTCAAAAATTCCTCTTCACAGTGATTATTTGTTCTTACTTCAAACACTGCTGAACATTATTGCTGAATATCAATGTAAACTCAGTGAGGCAAAAACTAATTCAAATTCAGTAGTAAAGATGCTAAAACAATGTCATTTGACTTTGTTCTAGTGTCTACTGCTGACTTTGAACAAGTTTATACCCCACTGTAAACTGATCACATGTGCCATATTCGTGTTGAAATGATGCACGTTGCCAGTGAATTTCCAAGGTATAAAATTACTCACCATGCATATATAAATGTATCTATTTATAGCCATTTCACCTGCTGATGTTAATTATTCAGAAACAATTAGTACACTCCGATATGCTAATCGTGCAAAGAACATTATAAATAAACCTACTATAAACGAGGTATATTTTCAATTTGAAACACATTAACGTTTCAATCTAAGTAGATTCAGTATTCGAAATAAGAGCAAATAATCACTGTGGAGGAGCGATATTTTTGAGCATTTCTTCAGTATAGAAGCCTGAAGCAATGCTCAAATCTTCCTCCTCCACAGTGAATATTTGTTCTTATTTCGAACACTGAGATTAGATATTGTACCATCTAAGGAGATAAATTAAATTTTACCAACCTCCCGAACTTATACCTAACTTATATCTTCATAGTAAGTGTATTCCAATCAAAACAACCTTAGTGAGTATTCATTCCAAAAAATGTAGCGGCATGAGTGCACATTTCATGAAACACACACACAATCCAAGAAAACACAGTATTCAATCCAAGTACACATTCCAAGAACTTACGATGCTACTCATCCCAAGAATCACAAGTATTTCCAGCTCAATCCTATATGAATGCCCATTACAACACAATCATAACAAGTCATGTTGTTTTTCTAGGATGCAAATGTTAGGCTGATCAGAGAACTGAGAGAAGAAATTGAAAGTCTAAGGGCATTGATGCAGAATGTCAGTCCTGTAAGTTCTCTTAATTATTTATAGCATAGTTCTCATATATTTATGGGAAATCAAATCAGGTAAAAAACAGGATTTAGTTTAAGTCTTTCATTTTTACGTATAGCTCAGGATCTAGGTACATCTGGAATTTGTTCTTTTCTTGCATCTTAAACTATACCAACCAACCTATATAAAAATTCATGCATAAATATCAAGACATGCACCAAGGCATGGAATTATCTTTCATATTTGATTGTGTAAGCACTGTGGAGAAATTTCTGAGCATAAAAGCCTGAAACTATGCTCAAAAATCCGCTACAGCAATTGTTTACTCTTTTGATCACAGATGTAGGATGCAAAATAAATATTGGACAAATTTATCAGTTTGATTGTTGCAAGGGACAATCTCAAAATTTTGCTACAAAACTAACTTAGAGTTAAATCAATAAAATTGACAAAATTCGACAAAAATGAATCTGTGCAGAAGTTTATTGACTCTCCTCTGTAGATTTTATTTTGGAGATGGTCCCTATGTGTTATGGGTCAACTAGAAAATAAATGGTTCAAGTTGACTTCAAGAAAATCACTGTGTAGGAGTGATTTTTGAGCATTAATTCAGGCTAGAAAGCCTGATGCAATACTCAAAAAGTTCCTCCTCTGCAGTGATTATTTACTGTTTGTTGCAAACACTGGAATCTATTGAATCTCTTTCGAGCAAATAAAATGATTGGCTATAAGCTGTGTATGAAATATATAAAATATACTATATAAACATAAACATTTATAAATATAAACATAATTGCATAACTGTGTTCTCCGTTTTTCAGTATTCAAAACAAGAGCAAATAATCGCTGAGGAGGAGTGATTTTTGAGCTTAGATTCAGGCAACAAATTCGGAAGCTTTACTCAAAAACTCTCCTCCAGAGTGATTGTTTACTCTCATTTTGACCACTGCTATTTATGCTTGCAGAGTAAAGCTACAGTTCAAAGTAAAGCTACTGAAAAGGATATTGCTGATAAACTTCAGAAGAATGAAGCTCAGGTTCAACAGTTATATAGAGATTGGAATAATAAATGGAAAGAAACACACAAAATCATGGAGGTAATGTATACAATTGACACACTTCAGTGTTTGAAATAAGATCACTGTGAAGGAGGTAATTTTTAAGCATTGGTTCATCCTGAAGCAATGCTTGGGAATCACTCCTCCACAGTGATTATTGCTATTATTTCAAGCATTGCACATATTTTCTTTCTATATTTTCCTTATTATAATTATACAGAAATATTGATCATTTCTGTGACAACTCAAGTCGAAGAGAAATCTGCTAAACTTTTTTACATAACTTTTGAATGAATGGCTTTATCTAGGATAATTTTGAATTTTTTTATTTTGGTAACTAGAGATAATTTCCCTTAGCAACCATATTTTTGAAAAAAATGTTTTCTTATTTTTGCTTGAAAATCATTTTGGTATATAGTTTGCAAAAAAAAAATATTTACCTAAAAACAATTTTTTCTGCACTACCTGTTTTCCAGTTATGACTTCATCATAAATAATGACATCATCAAAAAAATTATTTCGCTAAAATGCTAATTTACGAAAGTAAATGTCTGTGAAAATAAGTACCCAGGAAAATTAAGGCTGTTAAAGTATCCGTAAAGAAGATTCTCAATGAACTCGTAATTGATTGGTTTCTTTGTTAGAAATCAACCAATCATTAAATCATTGATGTTGTCCTCTTACCTATTCACTGATAATACTTCTGCCTAATTCATTCCCTGACAATGAAATTATACTTCATTTCAACTATGTTTTTGCTTTTGTTCTTTCTACAAATGAGCTGTTTTGTATATACTCAAAAAACACTCCTCCACAGGTGATGTCCGGCAGTTATATTCAGGCTTAATAGTACCACCAAAGATTAATTTTAACATTTACCAAAAATTTATAATACAATACCCATTTGGCAAAAAACTTGTTCAAAGTCAACAGTAAAGACGCTGGAACAATGTTGAACAACGTTGTTCTAGCATCTTTACCACAAACTTTGAACAAGCTTTTGCCAACTGGGAATTACAATCAAAGCAGTTTTCTTTTCTCATTGGTTAACTCTACTTTTTTATTACAGGAAAAATCACTTGCTTTCAGAAGAGAGGGATTTGGTGTAAAAATGGAATCAGAACATCCTCATTTGATATGCATTGACAACGATATTCTAAGTACTGGTGTAACATTGTACCATCTTAATGTATGTTTGTCTCTATTTCTTTTGGACTGTGCAACTCTTCACAAAATCTTTCAGTTGTTCTAATCTGCATTTTTCAGGACTTTTAATGTTTATATTGTGAGGATCTATACTTCTCAAGTCTAGTATAAAACTTTTAGATCATTTCCGCAATGAATAAATTTGAAATTTTAGACGCAGCGAAAAACCCTGCAGATTTTATAAATTTACACTTTTCCCAACATACTTTTATGTTTATTTCTTCGCATTAGGTAAGGAACCATCTCCAATATTCGTTTCAAAAAACAGATATTTTGGCAGTTTAAAAAAGTCAAAATCAATAAATTTGAGAAGAATCAATCTATGATGAAGAATATTAAGTCAATGAATTTACAATTGATTAGTTTCTTGGGCACGAAGAAACCAATCAAATGCAAGATCATTGATTTAGCACTCTTTCCCTGAAAGTGCTCAAAAGAGCACATAATCACTGTGCCTGAAGATATGCTTAAAACTCATTCTTCTGCCATTCTTATTTTCAATATGGAATAACAATCGATTGATCACTGTGAAGGAGTGGGTTTTGAGTATAGCCTTATTTAATGCAGTTTGAAGCTCAGAATTCTCTACTCCACGGTGATTGCTCACTCTTACTTCTACCGCTCAACATTTGTTTTCTGCAAGTTGCTTGATGTAATTCTTTATTTGCAGGAAGGAAGAACACATGTTGGGAGAGATGATGCTACAGTCAAGCAAGATATAGGTAATTATTTACATTGAATAACCATCAATATTTTTTGAATTCATTGTTCTTGTCCACAGATACTATTAATGCAGTGTTTGAAATACGAAAAAATAATCACAATAGTTTTTATGTTTATTTATAGCTAAAAAAATGATTGTCATATATAAATATAATTTTTAACTTTTTTTTCACTTTATTTACTTTGCGCTGAAGATTATACTAGTAATGGCGAAATTAAAACTTAAAATTACTATTCTTTGTTTTCATAGTATTGAATGGACCTGGTATAGAGCCAGAGCATTGTATACTTGAAAGTATTGAGGGAAATGTGACTTTGCACCCAATTGCAGAGGAAAATTATGTCAATGGAAATAAAGTTAGAAAGGCACTACGTCTTAGTCAAGGTAGGGTTTGTTCTTATGTGTTTAAAAAGCTTGAAGCTATGCTCAAACATCCTCGTCCACATTGGTTGTTTGTTTTGTCCACTGCTACCCGTTGATAATAAGATTTTTCCCCTTTGTGTAAAAACACGTAATTTTGAAATACAGTTATAAAGTTATAACTTCATAAGTGGTCGAGATAATAATAATCACTGTGGAGGAGTGAATTTTGAACATACCTTCAGACTAAAAAAGCCTGAGGCTATACTCAAAAATCCCTCCTCCACAATGATTATTTCACTCTTATATTGACCATTGTTCTTATTGTTTGACATGATTTCATAAATTTTAGGTGCTGTTGTTCTTCTCGGTAAAACCAATATGTTCAGATTTAATCATCCTGGTGAAGCTGCAAAACTTCGTCAAAAATATGCATCTGTTGATAACTTAGCATCAGTTGTTCCTACAACAGAATTAGAGAAACCTTCTTATCTATTTTACAATGCTGGGTAGGTGACCATCTCAAAATCTTGCTCCAAAACCAACTTCTTTGGTAGAGTTAAATCAACTAAAATTGACAAAATTTAACAAAAATGAATCTACAGAAGTGTGTTAGGCCAATGAGCTTCCAATGGATTGGTTTCTTTGGTACGAAGAAACCAATCCATTGCAAGATCATTGACTCAGTTCTCTCCTCTGTAGATATTATTTTTGAGACAATCTTTAAGTGATACAACCCTTAAAATAACCTGTGGAGGAGTGATTTTTAAGTATAGTTTCCGACTGCAAAGCCGAAACCTATACTCAAAATACTCCTCCACTCACTCACTCACTGCCTGTTTTGCATCGCTGCTGTCTTTTCGTACAATGAATGTTTACTTCGCAACCATCAGTGGCAATGTATAATCCATAATAATGGAAGGCTTTAGTTAAAAAATTATCGAATTATACCCATTTAGAAAGAACCCATTCAACTAATCGTCTTCTCAGAGGAAATTTTACACTATATGAACGTGCATACCATACTTTCTTGATTAAGCTTTCATATTCAAATAAGCGCTCATATTCGAATAAACACACACCCTAGAAACCATCAAGATTTAAAATAAGCACCCACATTCGAATAAGTGCCCCTACTTAAATATAGGCGCCCACCTTCCAAAAGTAAAAATAAAGAGATGGAAATTAAATAAACACCCACCCTTTAAACCCTTTAACGCCAAGGTAGGTTATACATACGATATTATTAAAACATACCACTCTGGCCTGAGCCCCTGAGTGGAATTTATGTCTACCTTCCAAGACTAAAAGCACCCTGAAATACCAAAATAGCGTTGGTTTGTTGTGTTTTCAGACCAAGAGTATGATTTATATTGAAAATAATGTATTAAATTCTATTGTCTGGCACATTTTCCTGACTTGATTCTTTTTATACTCAGACTTGAGATGGAACGAAGATATCATGAAGAAGCTAAAGTTTTAGACAAGAAAAGGTGGGTAATTATTTTTGTGGATTTCGCTCTTTTGACCAAATCCGTGAATATAAGTGCCAGTGAAAAGTGTATTGTGAGCTCAACCGCGAAAATAAATGGTCCGCAAAAAGTCCATTATAAGCAAAAAGTCGAAAAAATGGTTTGGTGAATTCTTAACTTGATAAGAAATGTTTATTTCGTATACTGATCTGCGAAAATAAGTGCCTAAAAAATGCATTATTAGTTCAACCATGAAATTAATTCCATCAAAAGCACTTTTTGGACCGTCAAAAATAATACCCAGGAAAATCGGTGCCGTTTAGGTATTCTAACAACATTACATGGCTCTATCAAAAATTAGACCGAACACAATATACCATACACAATAATACCACCGATCAAGCTTGAGGAGCCCAAAAATACTCCAGTGTTACGAAATGTTGTTAGATGTAATGTTGGATAAAGAGCGCAAACGATACATGATTTCATCCAACATTTCACCCAACATCGTTCAATAATGTTGGATTCGTTGTTATAGCGTTATTTTGCTGACTTTAAACAGGTTTTTGCAGGCTGGGTGTAATCTTATTCTTATAAATGATTGGTTCCTTTTACCAAACAACCAATCAATTTCAGGCTTGTTGACAACACTCTTTGTAGATTTATGTTAGCATAATTAGTGCTTCTTTAATGGTTGATTTCCATTAGCCAAAAGAAGACATTCCAATGGTAGAAATTGACGTCACATTATCGTGACGTCAATTTCTACCTATGGAATGTCTTTTGGCTTTCGCAGCAGATTTTTCGCCTGGAGGAAATCAACCTTCTAAGTTTCTAAAAACTTGTTCTGGGTCCGTAATTAAGTCGCTTGAGCATCATTGAGCGACGTAGTTTTTACTGCTGACTTTGAACAAGTTTTTACCCACTGGATTAAGTCTACCAAGATAATTTATAGACGGTCCCTTGTACCAGAATATTTACTTAATGTATACTCTCTTATGAATAGCTTCCCCAGTTTGCAAAAACTTATTTTAAGTCCGCAGTAAAGCAACTAGTACAATGTTGTTCTAGTGTCTTTACTGCAGACTTTGAACAAATTTTTGCTCACTAGGTCATGGTGTGTGATCTGTCTAAACATTTTCTTATATAATATTCATTATATGGTGTAGAATTTAACTATTAAAGTCTACTATATATTGAATAATAAAGGCTCCCTGCAAGCCTCTTCTTAATGATCTTCCTTTATACAATATGTTAATATACTTTTCTATAATACGCTTTTCAACCGTGCTATGTTAAATTAATATAGAGAAGAAAGTGTAGGTATTTTTAAAAAATTCGTAAAGTTATTTTTATATAATAATTTTTCTGGCAGATATAAGAACATTTAGCCAACAAATTTAACCATACATGTCTAAAATACTGTTCCTATCCTCGAGCCATTAAATTATAAATCCTATATGACATTAGGTTCCTATAGCAATCGAGTCATTCTGAGCGGTAACAGAAAATTATTTCTGTGGAGGAGAGGAACGAATAGACTTATTACTAACAGTGATCGAAGTAGAAGTAAATAATCACTATTTTGAGCATATTAATCGAGTCTTTCCGAATTCAGAGATTAAAAAGAAAATTATTTCTGCGGAGGAGATTAACGGATAGACTTATTACTAACAATGGTCGAAATGGGGGTAAATGATCATTGTGAAGAAGGAATCTTTAAAGCCTCAAGCTATATGCAAAAATCACGCCTCCACAGTGATTAGTCGCTGTTGTTACCCTTTCGAACACTGACTAAATATGTACCCCTGTTTGCTGTTATTTTGGACATCTAAACTTGTAAACAGTTATCTCCGTTACATAAATTTATCAGATTTTTCTAATAAATAGGTTACCTAACGTTGTTCTAGTGTCTTTACTGCGGACGTTGTTTTATTGCTGGCGTTGTTTGACTACTTACGTTGTTTGACTACTTACGTTGTTTGACTACTTACGTTGTTTGACTACTGACATTGTTTGACTACTGACGTTGTTTTACTGTTGACGTTGTTTTACTACTGACGTTGTTTTACTACTAACGTTGTTTTACTATTGACGTTGTTTTGGTACTGACGTTGGTTTACTACTGACGTTGTTTTACTGCTGACTTTGAACAAGTTTTTGCCCACTGGGTGACGCTTTCTTTACATAATTATATAAAGAAAAAAATGATCTTAGACAAATGGAAAAAAAATCCCTTATTTGGAGGTAGGAGAAGAGGCCTGTTGGAGGACATCACCTGTAGAGGAGTGTTTTTTAAGTATAGTTTTCAGCTTTGTAACTGAATACTATAATAAAAACACCCTTCCACAGTTGATGTCCGGCATTTATATTCAGGTTTGGGATAGGGTAATTTTGTATACAATGGTAGGGGTGGAGGAGAACTTTAACAGAATATTTTCAGTCATATTAGCATATTGGCTGAAAATATTCTTTCCTCCACAGTGGATGTTCCATAGTTTGAAATAAGAGCAAATAGGAGGATTGAGTTTACAGCAAACAATTTATGTACTTTCATGTAAGTATTTTAAGTATTTTTTGTTTTTAGGAAAGACATTGAACAGAAGCAAGAAGATGATGCTAAAAAGATCTTATTAGCCAGGTACCTACATACAAATTCAATTTTACAGCATTATACTTATGAATTCGATTTTACGTTATTATTGGAGGAATATTTTGCATACATTTCCCTTCTTGAATTGCAGGCTTCCAATATATACGTTTTCAAATTTCTCCTCTTCTTCTTTTTCATTATAGACACAGAGGATTTTTGCCCACTCATTGAATCCACACACCTTCATTTTTTTTTTTTTAATTGCGGGCCTGGGCTGGCCTGCAGGCCTCTGAATTCACGTCGGCATTCCTCTGTGGAGGAATATCTTTGGAGACTAATTTGCACCCTGTTGGCTGGACCTGTGATGCAGCACATCGTCGTTATGAGTTCTAAACTTTTAATGGTGCGAATAAATGATGAAAAGCGCCTACTTTTAAATAGCCTTTTAAAGGTGGATTTCCATTAGCGTAAAATTCCGCGCGGAATCCAAATGAAGACATTCCATTGGTAGAAATTGACGTGTGACACTTACTATCGAAGATGTCTTAGCGACTATTAATTGACCTATTCACAGATACATGAAAACGAGGTGTTGACTGCTCAAAGTAGATCTTGTTGCAATGCAATAACTTCCTTTTTGTCCTGGAACTACACAAAGAGGAAGTACCTATTCATAAATACATGAAAACGAGGCGTGACTGCTCCAAGTAGATCTTGTTGCAATGCAATAACTTCCTTTTTGTCCTGGAACTACACAAAGAGGAAGAACCTATTCACAAATACATGAAAACGAGATGTTGACTGCTCAAAGTAGATCTTGTTGCAATGCAATAACTTCCTTTTTGTCCTGGAACTACACAAAGAGGAAGTCATTGCATTGCAACAAGTTTTATTTTAAGCAGCCAGCGCCTCGTTTTCATGTTTCTGTGAATAGGTCTATTGGGTCTACTTTCAGGTAAACGCTTACTTATTGGATCGCTTCTTACTATGGGAACTTCACGGTACTATCTATGGCAGTGTTTGAAATAAGAGCAAATAATCACTGTGGAGAATGGACTTTTGAGCATTATTTCAGGCTTTCTAACCTAAAGCAATGATCGAAAATCACTCTTCCACAGTGATTATTTGCTCTTATTTCAAACACCGTCTGGAAAGGAGTACAAAAACTCCATGTATACCAGTTGTGTGTTATCAAAAAGAGTTATTTCTAACCTTGGGCATTCACGATATGATTATTATATTCTTAATTTGCAGAACGGAACTTGAAAATTTACAGAATGAACGAGTAGTAGCCGAAGCTGAACAAAGAAAAGTACTCGAGGAAACACAACATCGTTTAGAAGATCAACGAAAATATTTACAAGCGTTAAAAGAAGAACAAGATCAAGCTAAAGAAAATGCTCATAAAGAGTTACATGAATTGAAAGTAAGGATACAAAAAGAACAGATAAAAGAAAAAGAAAAGCTAGATGAAGAAATGAAGCGGTTACTACAGATGCAAGAATTACAACAAAAAACTGTTGAAGATAAAGAAGTCTTACTAACAAAACAAAAGGTGTGAGATCCCGAAGTCATGCTCAAAAATCACTCCTCCGCAGTGATTATTTCTTTTTATTTCAAACACTGAATTTGTCAAGATAAAATTATGTTTAAAGTCTGCAGTAAAGATGCAAGTTTTTGCCCACTATGATAAGACTACCAGAGCTGGAAATAAGTGTTAATAGTGTCTGCAGAGGAGAGTGTTAAGCCAACGATTTTCAAATTAAAATTTTTGTTTAAATTTATGTTTATCTATTGAAATAATATACTTTTGCGCATTGTTTCCATATATTTTCGAAGATTTACTGCGTATAACAAATATTGTCTACTCTTTTTAAATTCAGTGGTCGAAACAAAGAGTATATAATTACTGTGTAGAGGAGGGATTGCTGGAGGGATTGCTGATTGTAACTTTAGGCTTTATAACCTGAAGCTATGCTCACTCCTCCACAGTGATTATTTGTTCTCATTTTGACCACTGAAATCCTGTTTCTATATTTATCTTGATAGTACAGTAGCTAATGTTGGTTTCCACTAGCTGCGAAAGCCAAAGGAAGACATCCCATAGGTAGAAATTGACGTCACATGATGTGTGACGTCGATTTGTACCAATGGAATGTCTTCTTTTGCTCGCCTAGTATATATCAACCTTTAAGACTGTTTTCCACTCCAGAAAATTTTTCGCGGAATGGAAACGGAACGGAAAATGCAAACGCGTGAAAGAAATTATAGATATTCCATTGGTAGGAATTGATATCACACGAATTTCTTTCTACGCGTGTGCATTTTCCGTTCCGCGGAATATTTTCTGAAGTGGAAAATGGCCTTTACTCACATAATTCTTTGCAGGAGGAAATGGAGAAAGCTATGATTGCTGAACGAGAGAGGATCGAGAAGCAAAGACAAGAAGTATTGAGATTGCAAGAAGAATATGAAACAAGTCGTGAAGTGGTTGCTAAAGCTATAGATGGAAAAGAAGGTGGTGATAGCCCAGAAACTCCTAATGAAAGTAAGTAAAAAGCACATGTCGACTATCTGTAATAGCGGAACTCCACTAGGCGAATTCGTTTGCGCGAATTCTAAGATGCCATTACATTGGTTGAATGCGACGTCGTCTGCGAAAAAATTCGCTTAGTGGAGATCCGCTTTAGAGAAAATTAATCCATATCAGCGAAGGAAGTTCGTTGACTTCGCATATACTCTTATGCGACCTATTTATTTGTATATAGATATCTGGCCTAAAAAGCCTTCTAACTTCTGAACTACGCATCCGGTAGTAGTGTTTGGTACGATTATAATCCAAGTCTGAGTATAACTGCTGGGCATCACCTGTGAAGGAGTGTTTTTAGTATAGCTTAAAAGCTGAACACTATACTCAAAAACACTCCTTTACGGATGCAACACAAGTTCTTTTTTTGCTATGACATTAAAAAAATTAATCGGTCCTCTTTTTTAAAAAAAATGCTTTGTATAGAAAGTGCTAAAAAATTGAGAGATCGTTTCAGATTATGGCTAATACCGGAGTAACCGATTACAAAATTAGACGGAAAATTTTATAGCCCCCTCCCCTGGGTTTTAATAGAGTTAATGTTATTAATATCTATTGTTTTGTACTTAGGGAAACGATCAAAACGTGCTGAAGAACTTCGTTCAAAGCTTGAACTACTTGAAAAAGAATACGCCGATGCCAGTAAAATGGCCCAACGTGAAATTCTTCAAGCAAAAGATAATTTAAAGAAAGCCGAAATGGAAACATTACAAGGAAAAGTAGGTCTAATGCAAGGAAAATCAGAATTACAGAAACAATGGAAGTTGTTAGATACGTTACAGTTAACGCATAAGAAAACGCAAGAAGATATACAAGGAAAGATACGACTTGTACGAGATGAACTTGAAAAAGCCGAAATGGCTGAAGAAGAAGAGTTGATGAGTCAGGAAAAAACAATCTTAAAAAGAAGACAATCTCGTCGAAAAGTGGAAGAAGCTACTGAGAAACTTAAGAAAATGGAATCGAAATTAAAGCGTTCCGACTCGATGAGTCAAACCAAAGATCTATTAGATTGGCAAAATAAGGAAGAGGTTAGAGAGATTCAAGAAACAAGACAAATATTAATGGAACTCCTGAGTAAACATCAAGTTGCTCTTTGTAAAGCATCACAATTAGTGACAGAGTCAAAAACAAAGTTAGAGAGTCATTTAGAGAACGAAACAGCTACATTAACTCCCGTGCGTGAAACAATAGTACAGCACGAACAAGACTTGGAACCTCTGTCCAAGGTGGAAACACAAATTGAAAAGAAATGTGCAGACTTAGAAAGGGAAACGAAAGAAAAGAAGAAAATTTTATACAAACAAAGAAAAAGAATCAATTTACTTGAAAAACAACATGCACAAAGTTCCGGTACTGAAGGTCGTGAGGGACTATCGACTGAAGAGATTGAGGATCTTGAACGTGAAAGAGAGGCTGAATTAGATCTGATTCATCGTGAAAAATCTTTGCTACGCGAAATGGAGGAGAAATTCCGTAAAGAACAAGCACAAATCGAACTAAAACTTGGAGAGCAATACCGCGAACTTGAAAGTAAAAAAGACTCAATAAATTGTGCGCTGTCGGGTGAACGTGAAAAGTTAGTAACATTAATATCGGTACATGAGGAAACAAAAGAATATATAGAAGCTGAACTGAACGGTAGAAAAGAAATTTTAAAACTAAGTAAAGATAAGGTTGTAAAAGATAAACGTGAACTAGCCAAACTTGACATGAAACAACAACAAACAGCATCTAAAGCAGCCGAAGAACTATTTATGATGGCAGAAGTGTTAGAAAATGAATTAGCTGAAAGTGGGAAGAAAGAGGAATTAGACAAAATCAAAGATCATAGGAAAAAATTACAAGAATTAGATCGACAATTAAGACTTGCTGAACGAAGAGAGCGTTTTACTGGAGAAGGGACAGTAGGACCTGATGGTCAACAGCAGTGTACTATTTTATAATACTTACTGTATCTACCCATTCATTTCCTAATATTTCCATCGGGTTGACGAATTTCTCTGTAACTGGCCTGCAAATGTGAATAGTTAAGGCCGATCTCCATTAAGTGAATTCGTTCGCACAATTCTAAATGAAGCCACTACATTGGTTGAAAGTGACGTCACCTTCGCATAGTGAAGATCCGCTTTTACTAGAGCAGATGAGTCTACTCTGGAGAGAAAAAAAGGGAGATTATCACCAAATTTCCTATCCATGTTTACGATCGAAAATAATGGTCGCGTGTCAAAAACCACCTAAGTGGAGAGTGCAGAATATCGTATGTAATATTAAATGTATAGGTAACTGTAGGAAATGTCAAACTCCCGCGCAATTTAATCCAATAAAAAATAGGAATGTATTCTTATAATTTTGAAAATGATCACGCGACTTTAAGATGAAAAAGTTCAAAATGTACCCCAATGCATCATGGTATTTCGAACATCGAATTATTTAGCTAACTTTTTATAAGTTTTATTTTTATAATCTAGATTTTTACATGTTTATTAGCCAATTCAATTATACCAATAACTAGACCCCAAAGAATACGTCTGGAGTTGGTCCAGTTTTTTAATGCCAATGTCGGGTAAAACTTACCTTTATCCTCAGTGTTCATACTTTCTTGGGCTCTATTATTATATACCTAATGTCAGGGGAGAAATAGCAACAGTACCTAAAAAACGATTATTTTGTCTCTGTTAGTCCCTGTTTTCAACGTTTAATAGCTAATATATCCGGGTCGAAATACAGCTTCTGTCAGACGCATGACGCCGGATAGAAAAGTCTTAATGCGAATCGCCACTAGGCGAAATCATTCGCATGAATTCTAAATGGAGCCATTACATTGGTTGAAAGTGACGTCACACTGACAGGTGTAATGACTTCATTTAGAATTCTCCTAGTGACAGCCTGATCCGGCATAATATGTTTTGTGTTTTCTATTCTACCACAACATGCTGTCTTCGACCGCCGATTTTATGGAGCTTTATTAAAAATAACTTATCGGGTGTTGTGTTGTTTATTTAGTCTAGGAGACTGTAAACAAAATTATTTAGTAATGACGTAAGTCTAAATTTAGGTGAATTTATTTTATGAAATTAATCCAATGCGAGAATTTTATTTATGTTTTGTGTCAAGTCTAACTCAACTTTAGTCTGGAGTATATTTAACATTCTCTTTGTCTCATATGTTTACAAGCTGAGCATATCGACATCGAAAAGTACTGGTAGTCAAAACGAGCTAAACATAGAAACCAGATTATAATCACAAATTCATGAAAGCGAGATTTTGGCTGCATAAAGTAGAAACTTGTTGCAACACAATAATTTTATTTTTGTGCAGTGACTGCGCGAAAAGGAATTTCTGCATTGCAACACGTTCATAGTTTGAACAGCCAGTTTTAATGTATTTGTGAATAGGTCTATTCATATAGGTTCGTTGATCCCTTCCAAGTTTTATTCTTATATGAAACCATATGATAGAGGATATCTCCCAGTGGATACAAAATAGTAAAGATACTAGCGTCTTTAATGCGGACTTTGAACAAGTGTTTGGGAGTTTAAAATACTCCAGGCTAATGCAAATTTATACTTGCACCCCAGTGGGTAAAAACTTGTTCAAAGTACGCAGCGACGTTGTGTTGCTCTAGAGTCGTTACTGCTGACTTTGACCAATTTTTTGTCCACGGCGACATGACGTCAGATCGAAATAACGTCAACGTTGATGTGCCCGCGAAGAATACATCCAGCCTGCAGTATCTATGAAAATGAGTATCGAGACTAACGTTATGGCTGGGTTGACATTGACGCTATTTACCGAATGTCAGTATGAAAGTAAAAACATAATTCAGAATATTATCATTTCCAGGACTCGTCATCTACCTTCCTCTTACCCAGTGGGCAAAAACTTGCTTACCGCAGTAAAGACGCTAAAACTACCTCTACAACGTTGCTCTTACGTCTTTGTTGCAGACTTTGAACAGGTTTCTGCCCACAGGGTAATGGCATGTGGTGACCTTATGGTTATTCGAGATCACTTTAATTGGATGACTAATGCTGAAGCATTAAGCTTTAATTGGGTGACTAATGCTGAAGCATTTCTGACATTACATGAAGAATAAAATAATATCCAAGTGGATTAAAACTTGTTCAAAGTCGAACGACGTTGTTCTATCGTCTTTACTGCGGACTTGAACAAGTTTTTGCCTACTGGGTAGAAAAAATGGTCATAATAAGATTAATTTTGAAAAATAACATTTTAATCGTATCTAGTTGTTCAGTCAATAAATAAACAAATTAAATGATAAATAGTCGACAATTTTTGAGTGACATTTTCGAGTGACATTTTCGCACTCATTAAACACGTTTTTTTAAATCTACCAAATTTGCACACATGATAGACTACTGATTACGGACCAGTACAACTCCATATTCGGACTGTGTATTACCGTATATGGCAATACACAATCCGAATACGGAGTTACACTTGACCGTATTCGGTAGTCGTTCACGCTGTTGTAGGTGGTCCCTTTAATGCTTGGACAAGATAATTGGAAGTAAACACGCTGTAATTAAAAGTACCCTATTAATTAGTTCCAGTAATAAGTTAAAATGTTCTATTAATTATTTCCTCTCGGAATTAAGTCCCTTCTAATTAACCATAAATTTCATCGAATTAAATGCAATTAAAAGTAAGTATAATAATTAGCGAAAAACAGATTAATAAAAAAAACACGAGTAACTGAATAACTCTAGTGTTGTCAAATTCTGAGGTAGTGTCCTACCTTATCGTAAAAGTGTCATCGTATTACTCTTCTTTGTATAGACAAGTAAACAAAGACAACTGTTCTGTAAAATCACTTTACCTAATAACTCAGCCGGCAAAAACCTCTTCAAAGTCAGAAAAATAACGTTAGAACAACGTTCACAGAACGTTG
>JAULBZ010003274.1:0-16786 GCA_032360805.1 Neoturris breviconis
ATGTTCTATGATATATGGACAATCTGCAATGTTCTATGATATATGGACAATCTGCAATGTTCTATGATATATGGACAATCTGCAATGTTCTATGATATATGGACAATCTGCAATGTTCTATGATATATGGACAATCTGCAATGTTCTATGATATATGGACAGTTCACAAATCTCACAGGTATTAACTACTGATAGTTAATAAAATAATGTTATTTTCTGTGTATATTTTGCGAATTTTGCAAATATCACTAACAACGCATAATTTCGCACTTGCAAAATTTAATCCCTTTTAAGGGTTTTTGCGTTAATGAAGTCTGGCATCAGCATACTACATTAAGTGCAGAAAAAAACAGACAATGTGCATTTTCCAATGCCCATATATCGGAGGTGAAGAATTAAGGTTTGAATTTAGAAGGTATCCATTGTAAGTTATTGCATACTGCTAGACATAACCTATGGAGGATTTGAATAAAGTTTTTGAGTTGAGCATAGTTGACATTGTAAAATGAAATACCTTTATGCTGCTCCCCATGAGTTTCTGCTTGAACAGTACCACCAGTCGCTGATGGAGTTGATGTATCATTGTGAAGTACTGTGTTACTATGGATAGTTGTTGTTGATGTTATTTCTTGAGCAGTGTGTACTTGATGCACAGGACCAAGAAATGTTAACTTAGGATTAAATGATCCATCTTTCGACATAGTTGCAACTTTTTATTTAATAATATTTTGTTCAAATTAAAACTAAATAAAAGACGTGTTCTAACTAGTGCTCAAAATAAATGCAAAATAATCACTGTGGAGGAGGGATATTTGAGCATATCTTCAGGCTTTTTAGCCAGAAGCTATAAACAGTGATTATTTACTCTTATTTCGACCACTGATACTGTATTAATAGGCTAAATTCTCGATACAACAAACTCTGAAGCGTATGCAAAAAAATTGTTCTTTATACTCAAAAATGAAGTAAGCACTTTAATTACAGGTGATATGGAAAGCTTGTATAGCTAGATTTGACTAAGAAACGTATTATAAGATGAGTTTGTTTGTCTTCATCTTATACTTATCAGCCTCAAGTTATAATGACCACTATTAATGATTCAGGTGATATAGGCAATATAAGAAGATACGCAACAAAAGGAAGCATAAGTATAACACGGTGGTTTAAATACGTCGATATTGCAAGGTTTTTCATTTGAAAGGATGAGAACATTAGTTCGTAATAGCTAGAGTTTGATATATATCACTACCAAAAATCATCTATGGTGGAGTGGGTTTGGGTATAGTTTTCAGCTCCAGCGCCAAAACTATAATAAATCAAAGGTACGGTATTAAAAGTAGCCCACCAAACCAAGTAAAAGTTAAACCTAAGCACATAAATATAATTTGCATACGCACATTATACAGTGTTTGAAATATGTCTTTATTAAGATGGTAGAGTTTCAAGCCAAATAAACAATTGTAACACATGTTTCAATTTAAAATTATGCCAGGTCACTGTGGAGGAATGTAGCAAGATTTCATATTATAGATAAACAACCAAAGTTTACATGGCATTAGGATTTCATGTCCTTATTAAGTTAATACTGTTAATACGGTTTCAGGTCAAATAAACAATTGGAACACCTTTATCAAGGTAAAATTATATCAAATTACTGTGGAGGAGAGTAGTGAAATTAGCCTAAATCAATGCTCAAAAATAAAGCAGTTTATCCTCCACCGGCTACTCTTTATAACTTAAAAATACATACAAGTATGAAATATGTTAAATAAAATACAAGTAACAAATTATAATTCGTGTATATAAATCAATATTAAATCTTAATTTTAAAAAGTTTACTTTAGGGTATAATGATATCATTGTACGAACTAAAAGTTAAGCATATTAAACATATTATCTGTATAAAATAGAGGGTTGTTTCTTGATCCACTTGATAATATATTATTTATTCATCAAGCAAAGAAATTAACCACATTCATAGAATTAAGTTATAACTGTGTGATTTACAAGCCGGAATAGAACTGCCGACAATCACCTGTGGAGAAGTGTGCTTTGAGTATAATGTTGAGGTAAAGGATAAACACCCAAATTTACATGGCATTAGAATTTCATGTCCTTATTAAGTTGATAAAGATTCAGGTCATATAAACAATTGGACCACCTTTATCATGGTAACATTATATCAAATCACTGTAGAGGAGAATATTGAAATTTCATATAATAGGCTGAATCAATACTCAAAAATCACTCCTCCACAGTGAATATGAATTGCATACACACTTTATCATAGCATTAGTACACACAAAATTAAATTAGAAAATACACCTATGTTATAGTATTAGTTGTGCTTTTGAAGACTTAGTTGCACTGTATAGACTACATTCAGACTATTATGTATAGTATATGATATGCTCTGATCATACATATTTTAACCATACTGTATGTATATAGAAACCATGCATTTATCTTAAATTTGCTTATAGAAATTGAACTTAATTTATTAAGTTAATACTTAATATAATATTTTAAAATTAAAAAGAAATACAGAATAATTAAATAGAAGATTACATCATTCATTAAAACAATTGATTCTTTTATTAAAAATTTCCTCTGTGTCTTCTCATTATATTTTTAATTTGCATTAGGAGTAATTAAAAGTGTTAGAAAAATCAACACTAATGATAGTAATTAAATATTTTATGACCCTCAAGTGAATACACATTATTAATACACATTAATATTTATTTTAAAATTGAAGAAGGAAGCTTCCCAAAATCAAAATGGAGACTTCAATTCATAAAATTTCAAAAATTATTTCTCATAACACATGTCACTTATAGAATTGAGGAAGAAGCTTCCCCAACATACAAAATGTCTGCCAAAAAAAGGGTCATGCTGAAAGTCTCATAGAAAAGTTAATTTTCAGAGATTTTCTAAATTTAGATGTGATTCTGGTCAAATCCTTAAAAACGGAATTCAAAAAGTTAAAGTCAACAAAAATCATCAGAAAATCATCATCAGAAAATCATTTTGATGAATTTAAATCAATGTTCAAAAAAAAATTTAAGTCTCCACTTTTGAAAAAATCCCTTTTTCGCCGATACTTGGTCCCAAATTGATGAAATCGAAAAAAGAATTGGCCAGCAGTCACGCAATATTACCTAGAATGCCATAACCAAATTTCAAGATGGTACCATGTTTTTTCGTTGGACCAAAAATGCAATTTGGAACTGTTTTGAACAAAACTCTGGACCAAGTAGACGAAATCGAATATCTAGTCCTAGAATATCGCCACAAATGTTGGTATCAAATTTTAAAATGCTAGCACTTCGGGAACATGGTCTATTAAGAACCATGGTATGCCCATCTCCTTTCTTGAGAACAATATGACATCCATTCTGAAAAATGTTATATAACAAGTGTGTCGCAGGCCACCCACTTAGTTTGATTTGATAAAATCATTCAAGTGTCCATAGTGGTCATCTACCACCATTGCTACTACCAATTGCAGAATGAGAAAAAGTAATCCTGATTATGTTCCTGGGAAATGCAAGGAAAACTTTCACTTAAACTTCTTACAATCCATACCGATCATTTGAATGGATGGATTTTGATGTGTTGATTTTTTTATTTTATCCATCCATGTCTTTATCCACAAAGAGTATGTAATCGCTGGTCCAGTTAACCCTACACTCTCTGTGTTTATGAAAACATCTAACAAAATTATTTTGATTAATTTAGAACTTTCCACTTTACAGCATATCATTGGTTTTACAACAAGCTTTACATAGAAAAATTCCTTTTTGTGTCAAATTTCTGTAATCAGACTTATACTAATCCTTATTAGCTTTCAATAATATCATATCTTATTCGTACTAATTTTCGCACAATGAGAAAATTATATGCACATTAATATGCGTGAATAATCATTACATTCACTTAGAGTAAAACGCTGATTTAGAGTGGCAAAGGCAAAAGGCAAAGGAGTAGACTACTTTTGAAACTACAATTCCGTGCATATTAATTTTCACGCACATCGTTTTGCATGATTGTCCTAAATTTGTGCAGTAAGTAACTTTTTTGCATGAAAGTTGATGAAATAGAAAAGAATTGACCAGCAGTCTCGTAATATTGCCTATAATGCTGATACCTAATTTCAAGAAGGTATAACATCTTTTCGATCAATTTAGTCGAAAACACCCTTTAGGCTTTTTTTGCCCAAAACTCAGGATCAAGTGAATGAAATATCAAAATATCAAAATAGTAGCACTTCAGGAACATGGTCTAATAAGAAAAGCGGGTTGCCGCCACTGCTGTTGCCTCCAATTGATAATAATCGCCAATTTAAATTTGAACTAACAATGACATTTTCTGAAATCAAAAGCTACCATACTAGTTTACATCAAGAATAACTTTTACATGTGACGTTTTTAACAACAATACAATACTTTATATACTTAGTTTTAAACCGATTAAGCGGTGACAATGAAGGTATGTAAGTGCTGTGTATGCTGGAGTTTACATGGGTAAATATTTACAACATCAGTTATGTACAATATTACAACTCAAACAAATAAAAAATTCTCTATTTATGTTACATAGATGAGTGTATATTTCTTCCATCTACAGAGTTTAAAATAAGAGCAAATAATCAATGCGGAGGTGATATGTTTCAAAAAATGCTTTACTGTAGCCTATAAAATCACTCCTCCACATTAATCTTATTCAAGCACATTTTTAATTAATTAAACTTTTGCAACTCTTTTGTTTTATAAAATTGAAGCATGTTCCCATGAAAAAAAAGGTTTCACTAAAAGCAAAAAAATCAAAAAGGTACGGTATTGAAAGTAGCCCACCAAACCAAGTGAAAGTTAAACCTAAGCACTTAAATATGATTTGCATACACACATTATACAGTGTTTGAAATAATGTCTTTATTAGGATGATTGAGTTATAGATCAAATAAACAATTGGAACACAATTTTTAAAATTATATCAGATCACTGTGGAGAAGAATAGTGAAATTTCATATCAAGGATAAACACCCAAAATTGTACTAGTTTAAAAGGCAACAATAATGATCAAACTTTCCAGACTTCTAATAGCATTATTATGTACACACCAAGTACAAAATAGAGAATAGTAATAGTGCTTTTAAAGACTTCATATATGGCACAGGTAACATTCTATAATATAGTTCATGCTTTAACAATAGTAATGTTGTCTGAAAAAAGTTTATACCAACCTATTATATATTTATTTAAAGATACATTATACCATTTTATAGCCTGGTTTTTACTAGCTGATGTTATGAAGCGCTGGAGAATAGATCAAAATAGAGACTTCAATTCTTGAACTTCTAAATATTATTTTTATAAAAAATATCACTTATCATTGTCAAAGTCTCATAGAAAAATTATTTTTCAAAAAATTACAAGCAGAAAACAGCACTTGCCAGAAGCTTTAATAAGTTTCAAAAAAGATGTTACTTGTTATTACTATCACTTTGTGCGGCGTGGGCATACCGCTTTTTTTAATAGACCATGTTCCCGAAGTGCTAGCATTTTGAAATTCGGTACCAACAATTGTGGCGATATTCTAGAACTATATATTTGATTTCGTCCACTTGGTCCAGAGTTTTGTTCAAAACAGTTCCAAATTGCATTTTTGTTCCAACGGTCCAAATATAATTCTGGTCAAATCCTTATAAACAGTCAAAAAACTTCAAAACTTTTCTAAGTCAACAAAAATCATAAATGGATCATTTTGCTGAATGTAAATCTCTCCACTTTTGAAAAAATCGATTTCAAGTTGACAAAATCGAAAAAGATTCGGAAAGCAGTCTCGTAATATTGCCTAGAATGCCATAACCAAATTTCAGGACGGTACCCCAAAATTTCCTTCTAAAATATCGCCACAAATGCTGGTACCAAATTTCAAGATGGTAGCACTTCGGGAACATGGACTATTAAGAAAAGCAGACTGCTGCTGCTGCCGCTGCCGCAAAGTGATAGCAATTTGTTTAGCAACTTTGTTTGGCGGGCTAATTATAAATATTCATGGAAAGTATCTCAAGCCTCAAAATAAGAACAAATAATGACTGAGGAGGAGAAATTTTTGAGTACAGCTTTAGGATGCTCAAAAATCACTCATTCCTCTGCAGAAATTATTTGCTCATATTTTGAACACTGTATCTTTATTTATTTATTAGAATTTCTCAATAAATATTTCACAAAAAAATATCGTCCACAAGAAATATTTTCATCCCTGTACCATCTTCATACAAGCCTGAAAATAAACATTAGACATCACCAGTGGAGCAGTATGCAAATTAACAAATTAGCAAATTAACAAATTATATTATCAAATTTTAGGATGGTACCACACCTTTTCAGTACAATAAAATAAACCGTTTGGACCCTTTTTGACCAAACCTTGGGACTGAGTGGACGAAATTGAAAAATTTTTGGTGAGCCCTTCTAAAATATCACCTTGCATGCTGGTACTAAATTTTAAAAAGGTAGCGAGAACATGGCCTATTAAAAAAGTGGGCTTACACAAAATGATAGTAACAGCACATCCAAATTTTATTTGGCGGGCTAAAAATAAGTTATTCAAAAAATGGAACTCTTTTTATTTTTTCTACAAGCTGTTCTGGATGTGATAAATCAAGATTTCCAAAACTGTTTTTTTCTTGTTTTAATGCATGTAATTGCAGTTTAACTAAATCATCAACTTTGTCATCAGCAGCTACATGAACCTTTGTTCTAAATCGTTGCTGTATCTTTTGTCTTTCGAATTCATCTAATTCACTTAAATCGTGTTTTTTTAAATGTTGTAATTCGTCTGATATGAATTGAACGCGTGATTTATTTACACCAGTACCATACACAAATGGTGCACTCTCAATGAATTCCAATACATTTTGATAATGATCGATTACCTTTTCCTTGAATATATCCTCAGGTTGAGGGGACGTTAATGCAAGTACAAACTCCTCAAATGTGTTATGTAAGTCATGTTCTTTTTGATAAAACAAATTTTTCGCCCATATAGAATCAAACTCGTTATTACGAATACCATACACTATCGAACTAAATATGAAAAGGCGCAAATGCTTAGCAGTGCTAACTAGTTTTGAAAAAAGTAGGGACTGAAACTTTTTGAAACGATGCCATATTACTGTAAGATCTTGCTCTTCATAGTGTAAAGAATTTGCACGAACTGGTGGATCCAATAAATTCTTTTTTTCACCAAGGAAATAATGTGGAATGTGCCCACGGATAACAAAAGAGATAAACTTTTTTAATACCAATAAAATACACTCTAACATGTTGTTTTCACGCCATTGTATAGCAGGTGTTTCTTCCATAACCCAAAAGAACACATGCTTTAGCATATAGCTTGCGAAATCTGATTCAAATGTACAATCTTTAAGCAGTGGCCCTCTAATACCTTCAAAAAAATTGCGATCATTGTTTTTCTCCTTTTCATGCTGATTAAAAATAAATTTTGAAAACAAAAAACATCTTCTTTGAACCTCATTAAAGCTACTGGCGAGTGTTTTTTCAGCTTGCGAGAAAGATACACGCCATGTTGGATCTACGTAGGGGTTACCATTGAAATTTCTGAAGTTTGGATCATCACACGTTGAAAAACCCTTTAAGTTATCAAATGCACAATCTCCTTTCTTGGGAACGACATGACAACCATCTTGAGTGATTTTATATAGCATGTGTGTTGGAGGCCATCCACTTGGTCTGTTCCGACTAAAATAGTCAAGTGCCCATAGAGGCCATCTCCCGCCATTACTACCACCAAATTCAGAATGAGGAAAAGGCAATCCTGGTACATGATCTATTGAAATGAATGTTATACCTTCCTGGGAAATCCAAGGAAAACTTTCATCGCTTAAACTAACATTGTGCAAACTATTTTCTGCCGATCCATGCCAATTACTTGATTTGAGAGTTTCCATTGTGTTAATTTTTTCTTTAGCCCGTGTCTTTATCCTCAATGAGCATGTAATCGCTGGTCCAGTGAACCCTAAACTCTCTATGTTTACGAATGATTCCAAAGATCTTTTTTTGATCAATTTAGAATTTTTAACTTTACATTTTAAGCATAGAATATCATCAATTTTACAACGAGCTTCGCATAGAAATGTATCAAAATCAATAGATTCTCCATCTTCTGCTTTTTGAAAAATAGCAGGTACAAGCCCTCTTAAATACAACTCTGGCATCATTACCATCCCATTTTGTTTTAACTGAACGCAGTCTGGGTTTAAACCAGAATCATCTTTAATTCTACGAACATATACTATGTTGTATTCACTAGCACCACAGTCTGCTGGTATCGCCATTCTAGTTTCCTCCTGAATCACATGCATTATGTCAATATCAAATTCTTTTCTGGACTGTATTTTAGTTAAAGATGTTTCAACATCATCCTTATGTGTTGTGTCATTATCGATAATGGTTTCATTAAAAAGACAAGTTCCCTCAGAAGCACTGCCTTGAAATAGGATCGTGTCTCCACATAGACTATAGTGAGTGTTTTGAGGATACAGGAAACGGAAAAATTCGTTGCCTATCTCTGTGAAATCATCAATTCTAAACTTTTCATGAACATCTTGTGCAAAAATAATGCCCTTAAGAAAACTGTTTAATAGATATTCCCTTTCATTCCATAACTGGACAAGAAAATTTGCTCTTAAACTGTTATACATGTCGTAACGTAAATCTAACTCGAATGCCTCTATTCCAGCAGGATATCGTGATTGAATATCGTGCAAAAAGGCGGTTTTTAAACACTGTTTTACCTTTGTATTTCTTTCTGATAGCTCTCGCAACATTCTGTTATCTAATTTCACTGAAAAAAAACACACAACTATAAGAGTCTCAAAAACAAAAATTATATTGTATTGAATCCTGCATGTGACTATCGTGCCAAAAAATCGTAGAAATAACACCCTACTGAGCAGTTTCACATTTTGTTAAAGCTAGCAACTAAACTATTTTTTTTTAGATTTATCAATTTATCAGAAAACATTGGTTTTGACACGTAGGTCTGTTTTGGGAATCAATTAAGCTACAATAATGTTGTAATAGAATATGATAGAATATTCCTGTTGCAAATAAGACAGAAGACTCTAATGAATTTCGGAGGAGGACAGAGAATTAGGGTCCATTCTTTTCATACACGGTTTGCAAACCCGTTTGCAAACTAGTTTAACTGAGTATTCAAACTAGGTTTGCAAACCAAAAAGAATGAAAAAATCTTGGTTTGCAAACTGGAGTCGGCCATTTGTTATTGTCTTGATCGCTCATTGCTTTGACAAGTTCAAAACAAACAACAATTAAAAGATAAGAGAGTTTTACCTTGCAATGCAATAGCCTCTATCGATATTGCGTTGGCGTTGTTATGCGACATTTCCATGCAGATTAATAAATCAATAACTTCAAGGTTTCAAAATTTCATAATGGTAGATGTTTGCAATGTTGTTTTCAAACCAATTCCGAAAAAAACAAAACGGTTTGGATGGTTTGCAAACTGATTTTAGTTTTCAATCAAACCAAACTGAAAGAAATGGATCAGCTTGCAAACTGGTTTGGCGGTTTGCAAACCAAGTCTGAAAAGAATGGACCCTTAGTTTGTTAGATCAAGAGTTCATTAGATCAGGAATCATCAAAATCAAAGTTATGGTATTGAAAGTAGCCCACCAAGCCGAGTGAATGTTAAACCTAGCGCATAATTATGGGTTGCATGCACCATACAACATAAAATTACGTTTAGACTATATAAAAATACAGAATATAATATATAGGGATATAATACTATAAAGAAAGCATTTGATTTATTTAATATCTCCTAAAATTGAGGAAGAAGCTTCTCCAAAATACAGAATGGATGCCAATAAAGATTCATGGTCAAAGTCTTAGAGGAAACTATTTTTTAAAACTTTCTGTGTCCAAATGTGATTCTGGTCAATCCTTATAAACAGAATTCACTTTTAAAAAATCCCTTTTTTGTCAATACTCGGTCGCAAATTGGCAAAATCAAAAAATCTGAGGTATGGTATTGAAAGTAGTATATGAAAGTAGTGTGCCGTAGTGGCTCAGTGGTTAAGCGGTGGTACTTCTGGTTCCTGGATCAATACCACGCTCAGATAAAAAATTTAAGCCACGTCCCTTGAAGTACTGCCGCCTACCTGTTCCCCTGTATAGTGGTTCTAACCATGGGTCTATTTCTTTCATCAATCTGATCAATCTTAATCAAACTTGAACAATCCTTACTTTCTTGTGATGAATAAATTTGTCAGTTTTAGCTCGAATCAATCCGGAGCTCCGATTTGCTTATATGTGCAATATGATGGCTTCCTCTAGCCTAGAAAGGCTATTGCGCAAAACGGAATCAGTCCTTCTTGCCTACATTTTTACGGACAAAATGTTTTCAAATGAGTGGCGCAGAGTTCGAACAAACAAGTTCAATCAATCTCAGAATGATGAAAGAAACAGAGAAACTAACAATCTGAGATCGATCAATCTGGTTACTCTACCTCTGAGGTAAGATTGATTAGAGCTAGCTACAAATCAATCTAATCATTCTCATTTAGATGAATGAAATAGAGAATTATCAATCTGGGTTGATCAGAGCTAGTTCGGATTATGAAAGAAAAAATAGACCCTAAGACTTTGGACTGTGAAATATTGCTGCAGTGAAAAATCTTCACTGCAGCAATTTTTGACAGTCAAATTCTCATAAAATAGCAATTTTAAAAACTTGATAAGTTGACTTCCATTAACTAAAATCCAACGAAACTTTCCAATTTTACTAATTTTGATATGAGGAATTCATTTCTGAAGTCAGTTTTTATTGAAAAGAAGCAGAAAAAATTGTCATTCCCAACACGAAAGCGCGAGAACACGCTAGCTACTTTGACTTAAGGTAAAGGCTAAGTCAACAAACCAATGCCAAGATCAACAATAATATGTATATTTATTTTGATCCACACCAAAAAAGATGTTTGGCTGATTACTGATTATTAGCTACCCATTTTGTTTCAAATGTCAAAACGTGGTTTGGAACACACACATCAACATCAACTAGCTAGCTAGCTATATAAATTAATTGGGTGTATTCTTAGAAATAGTCCAAACAAAGTAGAAATTCAGTCAAAAGAGTCAAGAAACGGATAAGCAGATAAAGTGAACAACTCGTTTCGTTTTCGTTGCTTTCTGTCCCGTCTCCACATGTCCGTTTTTATCGCCATTAATCTCCTATATTTTGTCACTAAGGTAAACTGTAAAAGCAAGTAAGTTTAATATATATTCTATCAGAAAGTATTTATACGAAATTTATCAATAATATTGAATAATATTAGCATAGAGATAATTTTAAAAATATAATTAAATGGTTATTTGACCATAAATAATCAACACTGCTATTTAATGTATTAAAATCAAAAGAATCACCAATATTTTATCTTACTTGCTATATATTCTGTAAAATATTCAAAAATCGAATGTTTACAAAAAAGTAAACAAACAACACGAGATCAAAATGTTAGATATCCATGAGGAGGAGATCACGAATCGGACGAATCAGTCATGATCTGAACAAGGAAAGGAATGGAAGTATTTATTTACTCTTTATGAGTAAATGAATCGACATGGCAGCTAAATGGGAAAACTCTACAGTTGTTGTTGTGATAAAGTCGTTTTTTGTTTGCTTGTTCATCATTGCTGCAGTAATTGGTAATGGAAGTGTAATTTATGCAGTGAAAAACTTCATAAAATTAAAGACTATCCCGAATTACTTCGTTCTCAATCTGGCAGTCGCAGATATCTTGTTTGCAGTTACTGGAATGCCGATGATCCTTGCAACAACAATTGCAAGAGAATGGGTTTTGGGCGATTTTTTGTGCAACGTGAGTGGTTTCCTTAACTCCTTATTTTGTTCTGTTTCTATTTGGACACTTGCGATGATTAGTGTCAACAGATATTTTGCAGTTGCAAAAGCTAGCAATATAAAGAGATTGTATACCAAAAAAAGAACATATATCATTATTGGAGGAACATGGGTGTTTTCAGTAATTATTTCAATGCCACCACTTATTGGTTGGAGTGAATTTATATCTGGCTCAAATTTTTGCACTATAAATGGACACAAGCATTTATCTTATTCAGTGGTATTACTTAGTATAGATTATGTAACACCAATAATAGTGCTATCTTGTTTGTACCTTCGTATTTTTTTTCTATTGCGGAAGCATGAGAAAATCATGAAACGAGCAAATCCTGATTCATCAGCAATTGACTATGATGAATCATCCTTTACTTCAGAAAATGCATCAGTTATTACTGACTATTCTATCAATCGTAATGTTAGTAAAAAAGACAAAAACATTTTGGTCAAATTTAAACTTGAAAACAATGATGTCAAGTCCACAATAGCACTTGATCATTCCCAGGAAAATGACAGCAAAGAGGAAGGGAAAATTGATTCAAGTAACAGATATGTTGATGAAAACTCTTTTCAACAAAAGAAAAGAGCTGTCAGTATTAAAGATAACCATAATACATTTTCTTCAAGTACTGTGTTGAGAAAGAAAAGAAAGGGCAGTGTGAAGAAATTCTTCAAAGAAGCCAGAGTGACTAAAATGCTACTAATTGTTGTGTTAGGATTTTTTCTATGCTGGACTCCATTTATAGTTGCATCAGTAATGTATGGTTTAGGAGAAAAACCAGATGGATTTCGTTTACTAACTCTTGGCATAATGGTAGCTTGTTTAAATAGTGTGATCAATCCCTTTATATATGCTGTTATGAACCGAAACTTCAGAGTTGCATTTGAAACAATGGGTAAATCAGGCAAACATCTTTTTTGGTGTGGATCAAAATAAATATACATATTTTTGTTGATCTTGGCATATATACCATGAATATTCGATTAAGCTGGAATTAGCCTCCACCCCAAGTATCTTTTTGTCGCAATGGGGGTTGGTTATATTATTTTTCACTATACACTGTACAATAGATTAATATTATGTTCGATTTTGCATTTTATATGTTACGAGTAATAATATTACAGTTGTTCTGTATTTGACTTCACTTGACTCACATGCAAAGTATTTAGGGTTTAATTTAGAAAATGCTACTGATAATAACCAAATCATGCCTGGTTGTTCAGTTCTGGGTAAGTTTGAGCACGCATTACTTTAATTGGCGAAATATTTGTGTGGGACTAACTTTTGCATTTTTTTTTATTTTTTTAGCCTTTAATTTTCGTAAAGAATTATTTTTTTACAGAATATATATAAATATATTTATGAATTTTGTGTGGTGAAACTTATGGAAAAAAGCTTATTAAAAAAAATTGTGGTGATTCTAATGAGATTATTTTTTCTTTAATCTAGTCTATTAGAGTCGTGAATGTTTTAAAGCTAATTTTGTGAGGATAGATGTTTGTGAATTCACTTTTCGATTTTTATCAAAATTATATTTTTTTTAAAATTCACAAAATTTGCAAAATGTTCTCCAGCTAAAGTAACATTGCCATGTGAGGATTTTCACATATGTAAATTATGATTTGGGGTACTAATTTTTGCAGAGATTAATTTTCATGAATTTCCCAAGTTTTTTTTTAAATTGCTAAAATTAGTACCTGCAAATATAGTCGAAATACCTGGTTCGCAAATTTATATATACCAGCGAAAATAAAATAAAACAATTGTGAGGAATTGTAGTGAGTAAAAACTAAGTTTAGCATATAAAATATTTGTCATCAATCCTCTAAAATAACTACATGTTAAGGACTTCAAACGCAAAAATTAATTGGCAAAAATAGTGTTTAACTCACTTGCAAAGTAGAAAATAATAAATAAAACTTTTCTCATAAGCATTATGTTTTTTGCGCCCATCCTCTATATGCTTATCCCCCTCCCCCCATCACTTTATGCTTATAATAAGCTTATTTTTTCTAGATTTTAAGATTATTAATCTCATATCAATTTTGCTTTCTTTGCAAGAATACAAAACATTTAGTTATTTTATGTCCTAATTGTGCAGAGAGGTGAGGAACCATATAAGTCAGTTATAATTCAGTTGGATAGATTTTTTGTTTAAGAAGAAAACATTGATGTTCTTGAAATTGTGTTCGTTCTGTACAAATTACACAGCCTCGGAATATGCTTAACCTATGCTTAAATTTCAAGAATTTTCAGCATAATTATGCTTATAAACTCTATGCTTACAAAAAGAAAGGTTATAGAATTTACATATTCTTTATAAAAAACAAAATCAGTCTAATTAATACATTGACATGCAGGAGCTATAATAAATTATGAATATCACTGTAAAATTTTCATCATCCCAATAGGAGATTATTTTCCATTCCTTTTTCAGAAATATTAAATATTTTGTAAATATAGAAACAAGAAGATTTTGATTAATAAGCAATGAATCTTAACATTTTCAGCTGCACAGATGATTGTTATCATTCTGCACCTTCTGCACCCTGGTGTGCTGTACTGTGAAATTTTGTTGTTGAATAGCTATATAGATGAAAATATTAGGGGTTTTTTCATTAGTTTCTCCATTTTCCAAATTCTGGTAATATATACATTTGGTTAGACAGTTCTAATTACTAATGTGTATGAATAACCATTATAAATGTTTTTACTATTATTTAGTGTAGGTGATAATCATTGTGTCATGGTTTCAATTTAGTCTTCATAATATCATTCAATTTTCTATTCAACAGATATCTGTTGAATTCATTTATAATTATTTTTCTCATTAAAATGTGAATTAGCATTTCATAATACTTCATTTAGTGACTGCATCCTTTTCTATTTGCAAGGTAATCGAGCTTTTGTCAGATGACATTTTGATAGATAACTAAATTAATCTGTCTTTAAAATTTTACTCAAACATGAAAGGAAAGAATTATATAATAGTCAGTCCTTATTATCTTTATGAGCAGAGCAATTTAAACAACTTTTGAACAACTCCTGTACATATAGTAAAGGTGAAATCTGACCATATAAACACCTATACTTTGACCACATGTAGTAGTTATATTTTATGGTGCATTTAACAATGTTCAAATCAGTTTTAAAAAGATTGTTATTGTTAACTGCGAAATGTTTATATATGTCATCTTTTGTTTGCTTATTATTTTATATTTGTTATGCTCAGCAGTAAAGTATGTACATATTTCAGTATTTAATTTTTCTGATAGTCTACAAAACTGTGTGGTTGGTTTCATCATGTTTCTAATATCTGTTGATAAACTCAATCTTTGAATAAGTATCTTTAGTGCATATTTTAACTTTATACCCAGAAACTACAACAACGATGCAAACCATCACAGAAATGTATTCGACCTTTATATTTGTAACTTTTCATTCATTGAAAACGTGTTGAAACATATAAAGTGTAAGTCTACTTAACCTCTAAATATATATAATGAATGACTTATTTTGTCTACAAAAGCAATAACATAGTATAACAAGATATATACTCTCATATGATTAATTGTAGGGGGTCTGAAAATTCTTAAAAGGTTTTTTTTATTTAGGTTAAACCCTTATAAACCTGCGCCTAATAAATGGAAATGGGTGGTGCTTTTTTTGCCAAAACAGGAATTTACTTACCAGAGAGTATACAAAACAAAATAAAAAGTTTTATGATAGTGTGTACATGTAATGTAGAATACACTATTTCGAACTCTGTGTATCAATACATTTATGATGTTTTCATTAAAGAAGGAAGGTGGGTTTCTACTAGGCGAATTTGTTTGCGCGAACTCTAAATAAACCCATTACATTGGTTGAAAGCGACATTTAGAATTCGTGACATGAATTCGCCTAATGGAAATCTGTCTATAACAAGATAAGATGAGTTTCGATGTGATCTTTAATTAACGTCGAAAAACGCTGGAAATGTGATTGGAAATCACGTGGCCAGGGAGCGGATTTTTTGTTCAAAATCGAACTTTGTTTGACTGTAATGTTTCTCTGAAAAGTATTACTAAAAAACTTCTTCGTGATTCATGCTTTTGTTACCTTTTCTTCTATTGACTATATAATAAAGTTTTAAAACGATTTATTTCAATAAATTGGATATTTTTTTAGTAAAAATTGTAAATGTATAATATTAGAAATTGAAATAACTGAATTTAATTTTTTTACAATGAAAATATTATTTATACAACGCAGTTTTCTATAAATTGGTCAAACACCGGTATTAGAGAGATCCACCTTCTACTGTGCCACCGTTTGCACCCACCGTCTACCGTGCCACCGTTTGCACCTACAGTCCACCGTGCCACCGTTTGCACCCACCGTCTACCGTCTGAAGCAGTATTTTACGGACTATTATATATATGTTACCGATGCTACATACTTCAAAACAAAAACGATATCTTCAGCGCAACCTGTACATTTCGAGTATTCTTGGTCGTTCTAAGCGACCTCTTCGGGATTTACATCATTTTTATAGTAACTGACGCCAAATACGACCTGCGTCACAAATTTTATATCTTTTCGAACTGGTCACCTGATTTGTTAAACACATTAGTTTTCACGAAGACTTATTTTTGCAAAGTTATTTTCGCGATGTTTCTGAACAAACCTTTTTTTAAACAATACAATGGTTTCAATGTTTGCGTCAATGTCGACTAATGGTATCGTCGATCGTAGGTACCGTATTTACTGTAATAAGCGCCCGGGCGCTTATAAAATTTTTCCGATCTCAGGGGGGGCGCCTATTAGAGAGGG
>JAULBZ010003275.1:0-16783 GCA_032360805.1 Neoturris breviconis
ATACTCTCACTTCTAGAAGATTTCGCCGATAAAATGGGTAATAATAGGTAATATATAGGTACGTGTGTTGTTAAAAATGATTGTAAGGCCCTGTGGATATTCCGAAATTAATTAGAGATATCACAGTTTCCTATAATTAATGGAACGAATTTCCCATTCATAAAAGATTGTCTGTTATTCTTAATGTTATAAATAAATCCAACCCGATTACAGATCAGGAACATAATTATTGCTTCTTGTAATACGACCATTTCTAGTAAAAGATTGTTACATTCCACACAGTGTCAAGAATATCAGTTTACCAGTAGTTTTTAACCTTAATAATTGTTTAACAGTGCGTGATGTATATTTCTACCAATGTCTTCTTTTGACTTTCGCCTGGAAATTTCTAATGGAAATCTTAAGGATTATTACACCCTGTGCAATGTTGATCATATCAGGAACATTAGTTTTCCAGTAGCTAATATAAATTATGGTTAGTGTTTTTTAAACTTTTATAATACGACCGCTCTTGGGTATTCAACTAAAAGCATTTTAAACGCAAACCAAAAATATTGTAAAGATGCTGTGCAGTATTTTTGAACTAAATTGTTGCATAAAAATATATTCTATTTTAATCTTTGGACATTACGTATATACTGCAGAGGTTAAGAATAGGCATTTTAAGAATAGGCATTATATTCAACTATCTCGTTATGAGTTACGGTAAAGTTAGAGCCAGTTCGGGGTTGCTAGTTAAAGAGTTGCGCTAATTTTACGGTCACCGAAAAATAAATAACACGCCGTATCGAATCTAAGCGAATCTAAATCTTAGTGAATGGTCTCCAAGGCGGGGGTTACTTGAAAACACTGGGTACCCTAATTAAGTAACTTAATCATTATCAACTTTGGTTGATTAAAAAATCGGCTTTCAGCAAATTCGCAACTCTCAAATTCCCATAACCGCAATTCTCTAACTCCCGAACTATTCTTTACATTCCTTAGTTATCTTAGTAAAACCCTATTCATCCTGGGGAAGGGGGCAAAAAAAAATTTATCCTGATTTTGGCATTTTTTAGCAAAACAAAAATAGGTTATGTTTGGTTCAATTTCTTTTTGGACAGAAAATATGACATCATCGCCAAAATAATGATGTCACTAAAAAGTTTTTTATTTTTGTTTAATTTAGCTCTGCAAAATTTCAAGCCCTCAGTATTGTTCGTTCCAAATATAGATAGGGGATGGGACATCCTCCACCCCCCCCCAGCATGAATATGCTAACCCAAGCTAACCCAAACTAACCCAGCATTAATATGGTCAAGAGTTTGTGAGACAAAGTGAAACTGCAGAACGTTCTGGTGGAGATTTAAATAGGACACAACATTATTATTATCTGGTTTATAAAATACACGCACATTTAGTTTTGAAAGTCTTATTCTATTTTGTACAACTATCTATGAATTGATGTTCAAGCCATGATATGCTACTCGAATTCTGATCTGTAATTTACATTAACCCTTTTTAGGCTGAATAGCTTATAGGACTAGAAATTTTATGACTTTTTCTACAAGTGAGTTACGGCACATATCAGTCCAACACGACGGACTTTTATTCGCACTACCAGCGATAATTCAACCTATTGGATTTTGTTTAAAATGGATTATTTTGATCCAAACGTACAGTTAAAAGCTGTTTAAATTGAAAAAAAATTCCGAAAGCAGTATTTTTTACCACTTACACAATTCCCATACATTGTAAATATCACTTATCACTACACTTATTTATTCTCCCTTTTTTCTTGAGAGGATTTTCCTGACACACATCTTGCATCATCTCGTGATTAAATTTGATAATCAGCATATTCCTATAATCCTAACATTCATTCATATTCTCTAAATGCTTTTCTAAAAATACCTTTTATGAAGATGCTTATTAACTTGCATGTTTTCAGCAGCATTTCTATAGGTTTGATGCAACATCTCAATTCTGGTCAGATTGCTTTATACTATGATGACGTAGGTATAGTTGTCGCTTTATTGAAATTCAGGAGATGTATAGAGCCAGCAGGATATTAAGGTGGATTTCCACTAGGCGAGAAGTTTTGTGCGAAAGCCAAAAGAAGACATTCCATCGGTAGGAATTGACATCACACGACCTAGTGAAAACAATCTTAAGAAATCATTTCTATGCAGACTTTTGATAAAAGCTTTTTTTTTGAAAGTCCTTCCTGTTGACGCGTGCCATATAGGTAAAAGCACTTACTGATATCAGTATCTTAGCAAAAGGGTTTTTAGTTTCATCAGCATAGCCTATAAGATCTCTATTGTCGGTAGATCTATAATTATAACTCATTGTGTTGCTGCCAATTTTAAAGGGAAAAGTTGACCATACAATCAATTTCAAAAGTGATGATATAAATGACGATCATCTATAAACCATGCGCCACCAGGAAACATACCAGATGAATGAATTAATTGGTTCAAAATTTCATACAGGAAAGCTTACGAGGGAAGAAATAGCACATATAGTTAAAAACAATAGCAATCTTTTCAGAATTTAATCCTTGTCAATCACATGAGAAATAATAAATAGTGAGTTTTAATAACTTTTTCGTCAAAATAAAAAACAGTTCAAGGAGGAAAGTTACTATGGCAAAAGGTAATGTAATTTCTTTTAGATCAGTTGCGAATGATTATTCAAGAAGTATTACTAACCTCCTGAATGGCAGGTCCAGTTTTAATGAATTTTTGTAACTTTTATTTACTTACTTTTTAAAAACACAATTCCTTGTCTCGCATGTACCCTTCCCTAAAAAGCTCTAACGGAAAAAATCTTTACTATCATCGTGTACATCCCGTTATTTTAGAAACACATCGCTCAAAATCGCACCCTGAAATCTCATAAAACCGCAGAATAATGTCGTCACAGTCTAGTGACGTCACATACTATTTTCTTCTTCTTTCTTTTGGAAAGATGTCACAAAAATGAAATACTTACATGCTATGGGGCTACTAAATTCCCCAGCTGTAGAAGGACTAAAAAAGCCCAGTCCTTGCAGGGTTAAATTATTTATTAATCTGGAAAAATGAAAGAAAGATTGCAGTAGACATTGCTTGACCGTGGGATAGCTATCCCATGTATTTCTTGATTTGTTGTTATTAATGTGATAAGTATGTATCTCAAAAACTCGGAAAGATCGAGATACCTTACTATACTTTATCTTATCTTTAGGATCTCCCCTCCGCGTATTAATGCTGATAATAATAATGGTTGGAATAGCATATTGTTTTCCGAGTAAGAAGAATGGCAGTAGTCAAGCTGATAAAGATCGAATCGATGTTCAACTGAAGAAAGGATTTACTTGCCATAGTTTATGTCAAGGAACTTATGATATGTGCAAAACTATTGCTGACAGTTATGAAGAAAGCACTTTGTGTTTAAGAGTACGGATAGAATGTCGGATAAACTGTATTGCTAGAACTGGCATGTTTGGATAAAAAATCATCATATGGATCTAAAAATAAAACTTAGAGATCTGAAAGTATTTGGTAGCAGTTTGTTTGTCATGAATCCTATAATCAATATAAAAAAAAACAATATTAACATTTATTTATTGAAGAACTTGTTAGATATAGCAGAGCAACGTCTGCTCTTCTACCGTTTTCTTTATGTAATGATACATTTTCACTGTTAAATATTAAAAATGTTATGATCGACTTAATACTGTTGTTTAAATCATTTCTATGCATGTCCATGCTACTCTTCTGATGTCACTAGACTGGTTTACTTTAACGGAACGTACAAAACTCACCAGCTGTTAAAGGTGAACAATAAAAAAAAAGAAAATATCTGAAAATATTTTGCTTATCGACCACGGAAAATTACTCTCATGAAGTAGTCTCAGATGTCTATTCTAGGTTGTTGCGATGTGATTGTAATTGAACTCCAAAAGTTTAGATTTTTATAAATGGTCTTAATATTTACTAGTAGGAATACGATAAAGAATTCTCTTCTGGCGCGTGCCAAGGATTAAACTTTGTAATTTTCAAATAGTCTATTCCTGTCTTTTATTAACAATCACGAGACTCTAATGACAATCTATTGCTGCTATTTTTGTATATGTACTTGTTATTCGAACAAATATAATGCATTCCTTTTATATATAAGCTTGCGCCTACACATAACTTTAAATGTATTGCATTTATGGAGCAAGAGATATTTCACAAACTAGGGAGAGTACAATATTTAGAATATATGAATATCTTGTTGATGCGCTACAAAAAGCCAGTATATATGAATTTTGTGACATCATTCCAGAACGTCTCTCAAGCAAAAATAAGAGAGGAAAATCCAGCTGTTTTAACCCAAGAAAATTTAAAAACGTTTTTAAACTTTCTTAACCAGACCCGAACCGTATGCAGTTTGCTCAACTGGTTAGGTAGTCGAGTAAAATGTCGCAATAAAAACACGACTAGTAAAGAATTTCAAGGACACATAACAGAAGACCGTAGTTAAACAAACGTACTAAACTAACAATTATTTATATTTTTCAAAACATTTGATTTTTCATTTTCAGTAACATTGTAAAATGCTGTAAAATACAATTCAACAGTTGGCAAGCTTAAAACCTATGTCATAAGTGATAAGTGACCCTTACTGTTCATACCCTGAAAATTCCAGAGTCTAACATTATCAGCTAAAAATGGATAACGTTTGGCCAAATAAGATGGCTACTACACTAATTTTCTATAACCTGGGTGTTTGAATTTTAGCGTAAAACCGCAAAATCTCGTTGCTTATGGAGGAATACGGCAGTTACATCGAAATTTCCTATAAACTTTATTCATTCTAACAATAGTCATCTTTATGCGATTAAACTGTCAGCTGCTCTTAGTTACAAAATAAACCTTTTGTTCCAAAACCACCGTCCATCGTCTCATTTACCACCGTCCTAAATAATATTCTACAGATCAGATTATTCTCATAACAAAAATATAAGGCTGATGAAAAACGTACTTTCCCGGCACGTATGCATTTGAAAATTTGCAGGAGTGATCCCTATTTTCTAAAATAGCCACGCCCTAAATGTCATACCAATTGAAAATCGGTAGGAGTGATCCAAATTGGTAAAGGTTTTTAAAAAATATTTTTAAAAATAGATTGTGAAAATCGGACTTGTTACTGCACGAGTGCAATTGAAAATTGGTAGGAACGATCCTTTGAGGCAAAATTATATTTTACTGAAAAATAATTTTAATATGACCACACCCTATGATGTCATAGTCGATCAAGGTCTGAAATCTGCTGCACATATGCAAATGGAAATTAGTAGGAGTGATCCTTGTTGATAAAATTTACTTTTCTAAAAAATATTTTAAAATTAAACATGTTCTGTGACGTCATATTTAATTTACAAAAATTGTGCTTCTGCTGCACCCTACAGAATTTAGAAGAGGACATTAGGCTCTCGTAATAAGCTATCAAAATACTGCTAAATATTATCAAGAAATATCGATTTAGACGTCAAGAGAGAAGAAGGTTGACCTTGGCATAGATTTTTTAAAGCTCTCAGACTTTCCTTAAGACAAATGAGGGCTCTCAGACGTCTCAGGTTCTATGATCATTTGCTAAAAAAAAAACAATTTTTAGGTAAAGACGAAGGTTCTGAGGTTCATAATGTAATTTCTGTGCCCTAATAATTTATAATCCTTTTGTTATAAATATTTGTCTTGCTTTGTTATTCCTGTAAAGTTTGGTGACATTTTCCAAAATTTAGTTGCGCAGAATTTGAGACAAATACATATTTGCCAAATAATTGCTAATTTTCCGGGGGTAAGATTATTGTCTAAAATCAAAATCAAATTGCATAACATTTTTAACATTTATGACATAATTAGAATATATAATGTTAAAAAACCAACTTTCAAGCCTGTAATATCAGAAGCAGCTAATGGGAGGTGTTCTGAAAATAGGTGTTCTTATTCTCTAGCTGGTCTCCATTTCAGTATTTTTACTAGCATAGGGAGTATCTCAGAACAGCTCGTTTTCCTAGCTAGAGAAGAATCAAGTGTAAGAAAAGTTAGTATTCCCAGCTAAGTAAGACTTTCCGAAAACAGTAGCTACTTTTGTTGTAAGAACATCCCAATTTCCTAGCTCACTGCAAAAAAGACGATTTCCCAGCTGAGACAGACTTAGCCCAGAACAGATCATTTTCGCAGCCAGAGCTTCTCGATCTCACAGCTGATACAGCCAGCTCAGAACAGATCATTTTCCCAGCCAGAGCTTCAGCCAGCTCAGAACAGATCAATTTCCCAGTCAGAGCTTCTTCGATTTCCCAGCTGAGACAGCCAGCTCAGAACAGATCATTTTCCCAGCCAGGAGATAATCAATAGTGAAAGAACAGGTCAAATCTGCAGCTGTTCTTTTTTTTCTGGAACCTAAGAACAGGTCTAATTCCAAGCCAGTATACCCCCTCAGAACACCTTTTTTTAAGAACACGTCCGTTGGCTGCTTTCGTAATAATGTAACAGTCTGTTTTAATAAGCGCCCTGATGCGCTAAAATACGGTAAATATACTTCTTGCTTCGTTTACGATTCCCAGTAACGCATGCGCAGTTATTTAATGTATGCACAAAATAACTCGCAATTCGGTAATACCTTAACGTCATCTACACAAAGTAGATGTAACCACGGAAGGCAGCCAAGTGTGCAGCATCGAACAAGGATAAAAAACGATGACGTTTATGTCGTCGTTGTAGATTTAACCTCCCGTATAAATAATCTATATATTTACCTGCGGCGAACGACAACAATAGATGATCTGAAGTTATATGCGGTGATATTTGACGCAATACTTTGGGTAACACCTGAGGTTTTACGGCGAGTAGAATTATCTTGTTCTCTTTTACTAATTTTATATTATCTGTTGTAGTCTTACATCCGAGCTTTTTTGACCAGTATATATCTTTGTCTGTAGGTGCACTCGCATATACTTGGTGGATTTGAATCGTTCCAGCCGATATAAAACCTTTAGTTAAAGCTTCTGCTAAGGTCCCGGCGCCAAGAAATGCGATCTGTGGTAATCTGAATGTTCTATACATATCTCTTATATAGCAAAACTAATAACTTCGTAATGTCGCTAAAACTTTTCTCTTCTTCACTGCTTTCTTAAACTTTAGAATTAATGTTTACTTCAACATATTTTTTTAACCAAATCACCACGTGTAGAATCAGTTGGTGAGCTGTTAAAATTTTAATGTATGCACTCTAACACGGTTGTTTTAACCATTCAAGCAGCAAATTACCGGATATTAACCACTATAATTGAGCATATTATATTTAATAATCTATGTGTAGGAGAATGATTTCGCAAGAAATAATTTTATCGATTCGCGTTAATCTTTACAACCGCGGGATAAAACAATTCAAAACGCGTGGAATTGTTTTGATTTTGCAACAAACATGGCGGAATAAAGTCTGTCTCATGATCGGGCAGAGATGAATCAAGAAAACGAGTATGAAGAGAAGATTAAAAAGTTAGTAAACGATATGGGGTTTGGTAGGATAGAAGCACAAATGGCCCTTCAAGATTCTCACGAGAATATAGATGATGCGATTGAAAAACTTCTTACAGGACAATACATGCCACCGCCATATTACCCTCCAAGAACAACTTCTGAAGAAGTAGTACGAATAGCACCAAATCAAGGAGATAAGCATACAAATCACGTTTCAAATTTTTTGTCAGATTTAACGCATCGACATAAAAATAAAACACCAACTTTCGAAGATCACCCAACAGCACCGCCTATATTTGATACTAGCAATTTTGAACGGCAGACTGAATTAAAGGCACAAGGTATGGAAGTAGGTGAACCTTTAGGTTTTGAGGAGATTAGTGGGCTTCCACCTCCCTATGAAAAAGTTGAAAAGATAAGTAAGATACGCGAATGGGAGAAAGATGAAGATGTTATTCATTTGAATGAAGATCTTGAAAGAGTAGGTTTAAAGGATGTTTCATATTGGGGTGAAGAGAGATGCGCTGTTTGTTTTAGTGTTCTATTGAAAGGATCGGATGGCATCAATGCTCATACTATGTCAAATATCGTGAATCAAAGAGGAAAAGTAAGTAAAAAACTGTACATATTGATAAGTTGTTTTTTAAAAATAATATCAACCTTTAAGAGCAGTATTATATTATACAAATAGCTTAAATAAAAAAAATTACACCGTCAGAATCGTGTGAACAGACTGAAGCATGTAAGATTTGTTTAGAAAAGGGATCGTTGAAAATCTAACTTGACAACTTGCTTGTTTAAACAACGTATCTCCTTGAATAAGCGCTAGATGCACTTGCTCCAAAATGGACTGACTGAGGGGGAAAATTATTCTAGGGCCTTCCCCTTAATCAGGTGAGGGGCTTATTGTAAATGAAAATGAAGAACCTTTTTTTATCATTATATTTTTAAGGCAAACGAATTTATTATTATTCGAGGGAATACGGTAACAAGTTGTCAAAATCTTCACCTAATTATCCTTCTTTTTTAGTTTTATCATTATCCTTGCTTTAGCAAAAAATTTGGTCCAAAATGCTCATATTGTTGTTTCCCTTTATCACAAGCTGATAAAGACCATGACTTATCAGGACAGTTTTTAAAATATAAAAATAAAGACTATCACGTAGAATGCTATGAAAAATATGCAGGACCACGGTGCTCATATTGCTGTAATGTTATCATTGAGAGATCAAATGGTGAATTCAGTGGAAATTGGATTGTTGATGGACGTGAAGAATTTCATTTGGAATGCTATCAAAAGAAAGTACATGCAAAATGGAGAGCAAAAAATTCTTAAATGTGCGATGTCGTCGAGAGTTGCTTTATCACTTTATGATAAACCTTAGAGTCGTAACACTCGAATAACGAACCTGGTTTGATCACGGATATAAATATAATGGAGCCCTAAAGAATGTTTAAAGAAATTATTATACTTAACAAAGTCAAAAAATATTCAATTTAAACTGTAGACGTCTATGAATGCCACTCCTGAACAAAACGAGAACCTCCATATTTGTTTATAACGAAATGTTAATAGAACTAATTCTAATAGAAAATTAACGCTTTATCTCAAAATTGACGTCATATAAAAAACTTGAAGTTATCAGAGGGACCAAAATCTTACTTCCATCCTAAAACGAAAGACAAGTCACACTTTGCGGTTTCGTATCTTATTCTTATCTTAACTCTTTTAAGTGGATTATCATAACTTGCAATGAACGTAATAAACGTTTTTCGAAGATTTTTCTTATCCGCCTAACTGAAAATGGTTAGCAGATGTTCCTAGTAGAATCCGTGTTGTCGTTGTATTGAGAAATATCGTTAAGGTGGATTTACACCAGTGTGATGTCCATTTCTACTAATGAAATGTCTTCTTTTGACTTTTGCGCAAAGGTTTTCACCTAGTGTAAATCCACCTTTACGAATCTATTCCGATTTTAGTTAGTATCCAGCTTTTATTGATCTGTAAAAATGGAGAGATATTTTGACGAGGTATGTTGCAAGCCTCAAGATTACGGCTGGACATCACTTGTAGAGGAGTGTTTTTCTAATAGTTTTCAACTTTGTAGCTGAAAATTGTACTCAAAAAACATCCCTCCACACATTTGGGTATTTCCCCCCCAAATGGCCCTAGAGACCTGTTTCAAAAAACAATTTTATTTCACTTGCCATAGCAACGGTTGCTAAGGTGGAAAACTATTCCACTCAAATCACACAGCTAACATTGACAAACCTACTAATCAAAACAAACAGCGTTTCCTAAGGGTAAATCCTGCCACTCTAGATTTAACGTTTTAAATGCTCCTCATGTGAATCTCTCGGGCTTGGGGAAAATACCCAAATTGGACCAATTTTAGATGAGGTGTATACCTTAATGAAGCTCAGGAGAGTTAGAACAGGACAAATTAAAGTTGAAAAAATCGAATTGTAAACTACAATATTACGTTAGTCTTTTTCATCTATAAAATCTTATATCCTCCCTATCCCATAGGTTCCCCTTGGACAGAAAGCGTAATGATACACGAAAGTTAAGTTGGAGAAATAATATTCTCCTAAAATAGCTAGCAATAAAAAGTCAGACATATCATTTCGTGCACAATTTAACAAAATTTAATAATATTCTAAATATGAAACTACAACTTTATTTGTAATTTTTACATCAACGAAAATATATTGTATTTAGTAATACTGAAATAAAAATTCTTCATAATACATTTTGATTTTTCTCTTTACTCAAATATTTATTATAAATTAAACTCTAGCCTTTGTATAGCATGCATTTGTTTTGGATGTACCGACTTTCAAAACCTGTCGTAAGCACATTTGAAAAATGGCATCCAAAAACACGCAAACTGTACAGTGAAAAACATGTGGTCTGCACGCAAGATCATCACCGTCAAAGGGAGCTGTACATTGACCAACAGCGATATTATATAATACACGTTTTATAACCGATACCTTCGCTCTTGTGTAGTTCCACAACCCAAAAACCATGACAAATTGGGTTTGTAATGACGTCGTTTCGACGATGATCCGACGTCGTGTGCCTGCAGGGCAAAAACTTGTTCAAAGTCAGCAGTAGAGACGCTAGAACAACGTCGAGTATTTGCCCACTAGGGAATTACTACTTCGAAAAATATCTAGAAAGACCTGCTTCTGTGTACAAGCCTCATCAAATATACATGTTCTAAATCGTGAAAAAACCCAGAAAAAAGGCTTCTAGGATAAATCTTTTTATAGCTGCCAATGGTAATGATTAAAAAACTGTGTGCATTCCTGTTTAATAAATTAAATTCAGAACTAAAAATTGGTGAAGAATAATTTATTAGAAATAGACAAGTATACAGTAACTTCGATTAATTTCGCCACATTTTATTTTCGTCATTTTTGGTGTGACGAAAATAAAGCGCCAATTTATCGTGCAAAGAATAGGATATTTTTAGTATGGGTTGTTACAATTTTGTTTGATACAATACACGAGTTAAAGATATGCAAAGGATCTCTCTTGTACGTCTTTGTTGTATATATTTTTTTAGGTTTTTAGACTTTTATATTTCTGCCTATTTATTACTTTTAATTATGAGAATACATTTATATTTTCTAGTTGAAAAAAAATCATTAAAAGAGTATTTATTTTATTGGTAACTGTTTAATTCCCATACCATACCAGCACAAATCCGTATGACTGTGACAAAAATAAATTTGGCAAAATATCATATGACGGAATTAATCGAAGTTAATGTATGTCCACGCCGATTCACACACATAGCTACATTGTGGCCATATGTGTCTCGTCTAACAAAGATGGCTATACTGATGTATGCAGAAGATTTGCCATTGTGTAATAAGGGGACATGTTACATGGAAAGAGTAGCGAGTAAACGATCGTAACCTCAAATTATTTCGATTCTACACTCTCCTCAACCATAACATATCTCCTCCACGATGACATATTGATACAGTTAAAACTATCAAGCAACAAAATGACCGATGATTGACGCTTAGTCATGCTGTTCAAATTGCGATAGCATCTTCTTCATCCTAGCAACTTCTTTATCCATCATCGATGATTCGATCCATAGATGGACAACTTGATTAATTTTAATATCATTTAAAAACGTGTATTTAACATAAGATACGGGAACTCATTGAATTACGATGAATATAAAAATTCAAAACATCCATTTACAATTCAGTGGGCAAAAACCTGTTCAAAGTCCACAGTAAAGACGCTAGAACAACGCCAAACGAAGTTGTTCTAGCGTCTTTACCACTGATTTGAACAAGTTTTTGCTCACTGGGAACATAAAAAAAATGAAATAAACTAACTATAAGCTTATCGTCAGTCATGTATAAAACAGGATATATACTATAATTAATCTGTGACATAGAAAAATAATTATAAAATTGCATAAATTATAAATCTGAATAAATCTATTTTCAATATCTTTTTGCATTTTGGGTAATTTTTTCCAGAGAAATCTGAACCTTTACATAACTACACGTTTTTTTTTATAAGAAACTGGTTTATAAGAAATCTAGTTCTAGAATCTTCAAAAATTAAGACACTTTTACTACTACAAATTATTCCTGCTTTTTGGGATAAAATTTTTTTTAGACGAATATCGAATTCTATTTGACGGTAAATCTGAAGATTACCTCAAACTTGACGATTTTAATATATTGACTGCAGCATGGAATACTGGACAACTTAAGGAAACGATCTTACCAATGGATTTGGCAGCAGAGTTATCTGTGTGTCAACTCAAAATTTGGAGCTTTCAAAATAAATCCGCATTCACAAAATCCGTATTACAAAAATGTATAAAAATATAAAATTTTCTATTAAATTATACTTTATTTAACTCCCCCTCCCCCTATACCCTAAACAATACGAAACATTTCTATTTACCAGTTGTCCTCATCACATTTGACCATATTTGGGCATATTTTCTTTAAAATTAATAAGTTAACCGTTAATTTCCATTAGGCAAAAATTCTAGCCAAAAGAATTCATTGAAATATATTGACATCACTCATCATGTCTTCTTCGGTTTTCACACGGAATTATTCGCCTAGTGAAAATCAGCCTTATAGGAAAAAAATAATACTGCGAAAATGCAACACATGCCTTTTGTAAAATTTAATGATTTGATAATCGTAAAGACAGTCTACCGATATATGTAAGAACGTATTACTGAAAAACCAATTATGTACCTTGTATCAACTTGTCAAATAACAAGTTTAGCGAAAATGAGCACAGCACGTTCGATCACACTTGCTGTGAGAATATACAGGTCAGTGGAAGCCCTGGGAACGAGGTTGAGGTCAGTGTGCTGTTTCTCGGTGAAAATACTGCACCCCTGTGTTACGACCTCCACGTAAGATTTCGAAATTGATCAGGTCGAGTGCAAATAAACGCTCTTGAATAGATCGGTATATTGTTACGATGAAGTTAATCAATTTGTTGGTAGACATAAAGCCCGCCTTCGGATATAATTCTTTTAGTTTATGGCTTTTTAAAATTGCTGGATCTCGTTTGATACTTCAACCATGTCGCATGGTGGATCAGCAAATTTTAACGAGATTGAAAATTTTTCTGTATACATCTTCCATAACTTTCGTTTATGACAATTCCCTATCTCCGATCTATGAAGATGAAATCTAAAGAACAAAATTAGTAAAAAATAAATTCAACTCAATCTGTACAGATAAATGTAGAAATTCATCCATATGTTAATAAATCATCAACCTGCACTAAATATCAACACAAAATGTCGCAGCAATATCAATAAACGACAGTAAATATCACAACGTTAAATGTCGCAACTCAACAGTAAATATCGCACTATAGAAAATTTAAAAGCATAATGGCAACCATATGACGTCATAGTGACGTCACATTAATTTTCTGAAAACCGCATTTCCAGTTGTTGGTTTACATATTACTTGAACGTAAATCGGAGCTCTCCATCATATGTTTGACAAGTGTCATGAATGTAGTCATTATCTCAATTTTGGAATAGTACTTACATGTGTCAAATTCTCACCCAATCAGAAATCATTAAATCGTATAAAGTGCTAGTCGGTCTCTTGGTCTCAAATTAATTTAGTTTTATTTGTTTTACTTTGTTGTGTTATTCAGTGTCAATAGTGTTGTACAACTGGAAGCGATATTTTTGCGTTGTGATATTTACTAGCAACTTAGCAACATTTACTGTCGATTGTGTAATATGCTGCTGTCATTGATCGTGTCGTTGCTGCATCTGCATAAAATGCAAGAAAACCGCGACTCTTTCGGACAGAGAAGAAAAGACAAACGAAGGGACACAAGTTGACACATTTTGATGTTTTACATAAAGTAATACAACTTTTTGATATGTATGTAGCAAAATAATAAAATTCATCTTTTTAAAAATGTTGTTTTCATAATTAATGCAACTGCGACGTTCAAAGGGACGGTAGTAAGAACAAGATGTTAATTAATAAGGCGTTAATTGGAACGGGGCGTTAGTTTGGACGGGGCGTTAGTTAGAGCATTTACGGTATTAATGTTGCAGATTTCTTCATATACTTTCTAATCGAACAACTTACTTCTTGTTTTCAATGAAGCTTGTATGAAACCAAAAGAAAAAAGCACAATGGTCGTATTCTTTTGGAACGTTCTAAAAGAAAACAAAGCTTGAAATAACCGAGTCAAACATGTCAAACATTTTAACAATTACTCTAGAAAAATTGAGTTAGTTAACTTAAGTATTTGCTGTGTAATGCGGTATCATTTACTACAAAGACTATGGCATTTAGAGCTGACAAGGTTTATCATTACAACAATGAATACAGTTACGCCCTCACAAGCAATCATGTTAATACGCCATAGTTTTGTTTAATATTAACTCTATAATTATATGTAAGAACTGTCTGGGTTATGTTTAACTTGTACATGAATATTAACTCTATATAGTACTGTAAAGAAAGTTATAATACATTCTCTTATACAATATATTTAGTTTCATGACAATAAACGCAAATTAAAATTGTCACACCCGAATTTCCGAAGAAATCTTTTTGTGCGAATGCGCAAAAAATTGTGCGTGGGAAAATAAGTGCGAATAAAGTACATGTCTCTAAGATGTAATAAAAAACTTACAGTATTGGAAGAATAGAATTTCACTTTGACATCACCAGAAACAATTGGTGTATCATCAACATTAAATTTTACTTTCACTTCATCGTTCTTCTTCAATACTTTACCAACGATTGGAACGTTAAAGTTCAGTTCATAAACAACACGACTATTTATGATAACTTCCATACGAAGATCACTACCATCACCATTTCCAACATCTAGAAATATCAGATAAATGTAGTTTTAACTTTTCAACCAATACAAGAAATAAATTCCGCAAAATGTTTGAAAACAAATGGATAGTGAAATTTAAATTGTTTAGGAATAGAATTCAAAATTTAATCATATTTTAATTTTATTCCTGCAAAAAATATTTCAAATTCGGCGTTACCAGTGACAATGGGGATGCGTCAATAGGTGTTATAGCGTTCGGAAATATCCAAAACCACGAATAAAGAAGACTTTCTGCGGTGAGATATCCCGGATCACTTTAAGTAAAAGGGAGAGTAAAGGCCAGCATCACTCAACTATGATAATTTATTGTCATTTTTCACATGATACAAAGGTCTTGGTATCTACTCTTATCACATCAACAACTTCTGATCATTTAACACACAGGGTATACTTACGTTTTAAGCCTGTAATTTTCATGCTTTTAAATAACAAAGGTACAGGAGTTGGTAAACGACCATTCATCTCAAATAATACTTTCTCAAGGTAACCGACATAACGACTCTAAAGCATTAAATCTATCCACAATTACCTCAAAAGTTATGTCCTTTAAGAAGAATTACATTCTCAGTGCTTTCTCAAAAGGCAAGATAAACTATCAGAAATATAAAAACATCCAGGCAAGATTAGACATTAGAAACCAATTTATATCATATTTTTACTTTCCCTTAGAGTAGAAATATCAAGAGTAGAGTAGAAAATCAATAATACTATTGTATAATAAAAAAACATAATTTTCGGTTGTGACAAACGACAATCAAAATGCCTATCAGAAAAAGTATGACGTTTTGGTATGCAATCAATAAATAAATACAAACCTGACTAGGTGTTTCTACTCCTTGATACTTCAGACCTTTTGCTCTATCCGTTCTTCTCAAACCGAAATATAATAAAGCTTTCTAAAACATAAAAGGACATACACACTGAGGGGGTTAACGGCGTTAATGACCTTGTTCACACTGAGGTATTAACAGCGTTAATTAAGGTGCTAAACACAATTAAGTCATTCACAAGGTCAGTAGTGTGAATGGTTGGCATCAACAGCATTAGTGCCGTTAGCGTGTTTATCCCTCATTAGCGCCGATAACGCTCTCATCGTAGGTGTTTTAAAATATCAAAACTTTTTGATATTTAACACCGATGTTAACGCCTTTAAAGAAAATTTTGAGCAATTTTTCACAATCGAATATTTTACGTCACAAATCGGATGTATTTATGGCCAATTCTCCGACCAGCTTTAAAGAAATTATTTTGTAACACCTTGATGATCTTATAACACATTTACGCATTAACGCTGATAACGCCGTTAACCAACTCAGTGTGAACATTCCGAATGTAATTATAGTCAAATCCTTATAAACAGTGAAAAAAATTAAAACATTTTTAAGTCAACTACCTTAACATTTAGGTATGATATTTAGGTTAACTTTTGGTTGAATGTGGTCAAATCCTCATAGAAATCAAACTCCACTTTTGAAAAATCCCTTTTTTGGCAATACTGGGTCCGAATTGATGACATCGAAAAGATTTGACCAGCGGTCTCGTAATAGTTCCTAGAATGCAGTAACCAAATTTTAGGAAGGTACCCCGCCTTTACAGCCTCTTGGACCAAAAACGTAACTTGGACCCTTTTTGCCTGAAACTAGGGACAGAGTGGACAAAATCGAATTTTTTTTGTGGGTCCTTACAAAATATCGCTCGAAATGCTGGTACCAAGTTTCAAAATGGCAGCACTTCGGGAACTTGATCTATTAACCTTATTTACCCGGGGGGAGGGGGGGGGGGTACTTTGTACCACAACCCCCGAAATTTCTGTATAACTTCTGATCCACTTATCGTTTTAAGCCCAAATTTGGTGACTTTTTACCTTATTGTATTTAAAAAAATTTCC
>JAULBZ010003276.1:0-16783 GCA_032360805.1 Neoturris breviconis
CCCCATACAACTTATAAGCTAATAGAAATCATACAATTTTGACAGTTTTGGTCATAATAGATCATATATTTGTCATAGATGTTCTTGCACAAATATACTGTGGACAAAGTGAAATATTTGCAAAAATTCGAAATTTCAACGTAGAGAAAAGTCTATAATTTTGATTAGCAAGACGAATGGCGCAAAAATCCGAATTTGCTCTAAAAGCCTGGGTACTAGGCTGCTAGAAGCAACAAAATTTGTTAAAAAAAGATAAATCTCAGGGGACTTTTTGTGGTCGTAATCCGCGTTTTTGTCTTGCTTGTGGCGTGTATTACTTGTCGAAATTTGAAAAAAGTCTTTATATTAATGTGCAAGATTGTACATTGACATTTATAAATCACGGTAATCTCACGATTCTCTCAAATATGTATTATGTAAACCACAATCATATTCAGCATATTTATTGTAGCATTTAGCTTTCAAACATTCACGCTTCACAGCTTTTCACTTTCGGCTAACCAAATGAACGACTGATTGAACATCTTCTATGAACAAACAAAACAGCGGAAATACTACTATTATTGGAAAATCAACAAGTAAATCCAAGTATTAATGGTCAGTATGTATATTATAGTATAGATATTGTTTCTTTCATCTTTTCATTTTTATCACTCTTTCTTCTATGTGCGCACGTGATCATGTTTAGTACTGTATAGATAAAAGATAAGCGTGCAGGGCAATATCAGATATAGCCATCACGTAGCTAAGCTAATTTCGGAGTAGAAACTTTAGCCAGCACAAACTTTCCCGAATGCAAAAAAAGAGAAATTTTTGCGTTTGCACTAATTAACTTTCGCAAATTAATCGATATAAATATTGCCGAATGGTCTGTTTTAGAAAAGATTTCATGAAAATTACTAAAAACGCGAAATACGCGAAATACGCGGAAACTTGTGTTCGCAAGAATTAATGCTCCTAAAGTGTTTGGTTTCCCCATAAAAAAACTAAATATAATGAGTCGGAAAACGTTTTGAGAATTTAATGGTGTTAGCTAAAATGATCAAAGTTTGATAGTAAATGAAACTTACATCATGAGACGCAATAGAAAAGTAGCTATACGATCAAGCTTAAAGGTACAAAATTTCCCTCAGTTTTTGTTTTCGATTTTTTCCTTCTATAGTCAAGATGTAAGTTCATATTGCTGAGAACATATTCGGAAGATTTGACTCCATAAGAATAAATATTAGTGGAGATATAATTGATTGAAGTCGTATGAAAATATGTATTTTCTATGCTTACTGTTGTGGCAGCCATCTTGTTTGGTCAAACATTTTCTGTTTTGAGAGGAAAGAATTGCTTATTTTGCCACTTCTTGACATTTATAGAATCTGAAATTTTCGAAGTATGTTCAGTGTGTGTCACTGATCCATTTGACATAGATATATAAAATTTGACCAAAAAAGGTGATTATGTACCTTTAAGTTATTAGTACTTATCACGCAGCCCGGTGTACCGTTTCATCAGAATAGGATGTCCTTAGGTGTGGTCGTTTGGTGCTGACTGTTCTCTGGTCTTGGTCGCTTGGATATCGAGTACACGGCATTGTGATCAATTTTAATTGCAATAATAACCGATATATATACATCGATTTAGTTACAACTTTCGTATCATCATATCCATCATGCATTAGTGTACACACAGTGGACAAAGCTTTTGTCAAAGTTTTTGAACAACTTTTTGTCTACTTGGCTAATCGGACTCTATATTTGTAGCTAAATGCATTCATTTATTCTTTGGAGGTTGGAATTTTAAAATTTGATTGATCATATGATGTATCTTTTATAGATGGATGAACTGGTTAGCAATTGATGGTCAATATAAAGATGACTTCTATATTTACCAATCAGATATGTTTGTTTTTATTTTGGGTAAATGGTAAGTTTTATGGCAACTCTCTTCTTCTCCATAATTAATAATTTGGAGGTAGTCAGAAGCTGATCTACGTTATAGTTCTCCATCTAAACCCAGTGGGTATTCGACGTCTAATCAACGTCAAAAAGACGTCGTTTTGACGTCTAGACGTCCAAAAACGGCGTCTTTTTGGCGTTGATTAGACGTCGAGTGTCTGCAGGGAAGGTTGCTTTCCTTCAGGCGGAAAATATCTTGTACAAGCCAAAAAAGACATTCTATTGGTAGGAATTGACATTACACGATGTACCAATGAGATGTCTTCTTTTGGCTTATGTGAAGTATTTTCCGCCTAACTGAAATCAACCTTAAACCTATTCAGGCCCTCCCCTCCTGCCAAACTTTTGTACATAACTTTTGAACGAATTGTTTATATGACTAGAAATAATGAGACATTTCATGAATTTTGGTGAGTAATATACACTCCACAAGTAGATTACAAATGCAGAAAACGACCAAACCAAATCTCTAGAGAAATTTATCTCAGAGATTTATGGAGTGGGATTTTAGGTCTTTTTGCAAACTCGACAAATTCTGATATTCCTCGCAGCCTGGTACCTTATCTCAAATATTTGTTTAAGTGCTTGTAGGATCATTTTGAAAAAACGTTATCGGTAACTAGGGATAATTTCCTCCTAGCAAACATATTTTTGACAGTTGGTAAAAAAATTTGGTATAGTTTGGGATAAAAAAATGTTCACCTAAAAATGTTTTTTTCTGCACCGCTTGTTTTCCAGTTATGAACTCATCGTGAGTAATGACGTGATCAAAAATATTTTTTTGCTAAAAAGTTAATTAAGTGTTGACCTAACATTCTGGAAAGTTTCAGCACTACAGCATGATTCCATCAAAAGTTATGGAGGGGTGCCCCCTGGCTATTCAGAGCCCCAAAAAGCGCTGCCTGAACAGAGGGCATAAACTTGTTAAAAGTCAACAGTAAAGACGCTAGAACAACGTCGTTTGATGTTATTCTAATGTCTTTACTGTATACTTTGAACAAGCTTTTGCTAACTGGGTAATTGAATAGACTATGACTAACAACAACAAGCTGAAACAATTTAGACTTCTAATTTCCTCATAGCAATTGTAATTGTTACAAATGGCAACGATGTAGCAAGTGCGTATAAACAAAATAACAACAGATTATTTGGTGCTGCGTTAAACCAAAGACAAACTAATGGATTTGGAATGAATTTTAAACGCCCATCACAACCAAACGTAGCTGTGAAGCAACAACAAAATAAACTACAGACTGTCTTTCAAATACCGATCAAACTAGTTAACAATAATTCTAAGAAATTAAGAAATTCTCAGAATTATGGAGGCCAAAATTTTATTAATAAAGGCACCAATAATATCGTAAGTCCTGTAAGGAACCTCAACATTCAAAGTGGTGGCAACAGAAAGCCTTTTTTAGCGGTAGTTCAAAATAATGGGAATATACCTGTCAACAGGTTGAATAAAGTTGCACAAAATCCTTCGTTAGCGATAGCTCACAAACCTGTTAATATTAAACAGGAAATGCAAATCAAGAATGGTCAGAAAATAAATCTTATAAATAACAAGCTAATAGTAAATAGGAATATTCAAAGATTAAACAATATACAGAACAATAGAAATCAACAACAACCCCTCATTATCCAACATAGAGTCACAAATCAACCGATTGTAACTCAAACACATGAGCATGAAAATAACCTACAGAGGAACAATTTAGGAAATCAAAAAATCAACAAGGTAGCTATGCCAGCAGCTATTATCCAATCAAATAACAACAAGGTTGAACACGAAAATAATGAACAAAGAAATACATTGGGGAATCAAAAAATCAATAAGATAGCTATGCCAGCAGCTATCATCCAATCAAATATCAATAAGGTTGAACACGAAAATAATGAACAACGTAATACATTAGTAAATCAAAAAATTAACAGAGTGGCCACGCCAGCAGCAATCATCCAATCAAATATCAACAACAAAAACCAAATCCATCAACATGAAAATAATGAACAAAGAAATACTTTAGGTAATCAAAAAATCAACAAAATAGCCATGCCCGCTGTTATTATTCAAACAAATACCAATAATGTAAATAATGGTCTTGGAAATAATGAACAAAGAAATATATTAGCCAATCAAAACATTAATAGACTCTCAAAGCCAGCAGTTTTTATCCAATCAAATATTAATAACAAACATTTAATGACACCAAATCAACATAACAGATTCGCAACACAGCCATTAATATTTGGCCGAAAACAAATCCCACAGACAATGCATCAGCAAAAAGTTTCAAACTCTTCAAACAGCATTAAACGTAACATGCCTGCAACTGTAAATTCTCTTTTATCCATCGTGAAAGCAAATAGAACCAATCCTTCTAAAAAGAAAAATGCAATTTTTCGACCTGACATGGGCTTAGGTAACATGTTAGGGATAGTTGGTAATTTTATACCAAATAAAAGAACCTTAAATACAGGATTTGGTGACAGGAATGGATATAATCAAAGATGGGACCAACAATATGTATCACCTATCAGAGAAGAACCTATTCAAACTAGAGGCTATGCTAAAAATAATATTAATGTTCCTGCTTCGGGTTTCGTACAAACTGCTACAAATGAGTTAGGTCTTGATAATGTACGAACAGAAATGTTAAAAGATGAAACATCTGCCATTGAAAGTTACATGCATAATGGACAAAGTGATACAAGAACAGGTACATCAAAGTCTTGTATTGAAAATGGCAAAGACTACATTGCTTCTAAATGTGGAGATCAAATTATAGATCACACAAGTCATGGTGTTACTAATTATGGTGGAGATAATTATGGTGGAGATAATCATGGTGGAGATAATCATGGTGGAGATAATGCTAATAATGCTAATAATGCTAATAATGGGCAGATTACAGATAAAGCAGCACCATTAATTGTCCATTCTGATAATATGCCAAATCATATAAAAAATGATATCACTACTGAATTGACATCTGCAAGTGATTCCACAAACAGTAAGTATAATTAATACAAGCTTGTCCCAACGCTCTTTCGACTTTTTCTATTTTTCTCGAATCTTTTCTATAAGGGACCATCTCCAAAATTCATTTCAAAAAACAGATATTTTAGTAGCTTTAAAGAAACCGAAATCAATAAATTTGAGAAAAATTAATCTACGACGAAGAGTGTTAAGTCAACGAGCTTACGAGGTCGTTGATTCAGCACTCTTTTTTTTTGCAAACAAATTTTGGAGATGGTTCCTAAGGTCCGAAAAAAATAAAAACAAAAGATAAAGGTGCTGGGGACGAGTTTACATATTACAGATAAGAATCACAGCGTAAGATGCTACCGTATATTCCCGTATTTGGATCGAGTATTACCATATAAACGCAGTCCAAATATATATATACGCAGTCCAAATATGGGAATATATAGGAACGTACAAGCTCGTCCCCAGCACCTTTTGACACCTTTTTCACCTTTTTCTCGGAGAAAAATAAAAAAAAGTCAAAAGGGGCTGGGGACGAGCTTGAGGAACGTATTCGGTAGTATTTTACGCTGTTAATACACTTCATACAATTGATTGGTTCCATACAACGAAGAAACCAATCAAATTACAAAATCGTTGTACTTTAATCCCTGTTCTAACCAAAGCATTAATTTTCCACCAATCTGCACATAAGTTTATTAAGAAGAAAAGTCAGTGAGCAAAAACCTGTTCAAAGTTAGCAGTAAAGGAGCTAGAATAACGTTGTTCGACGTTGTTCTGGCGTTTTTACTGCAGACTTAAAACAGGTTTTTGCCCATTGAGAAGCGTGATAACTGCCAAATACAGATCTGCATTTCTCCGGTATACGGATGGTTGTCCTCCATACATATACGGGCATACGTATTGTGTATTTGGGACCGTCGATTTTTACATTATATTACAGACTAAATCGTCACATTTTTACAATAGTTCTAAGAATCATTTTCATTAAAAATGTAGTACGATGGGATACGGACTAGAAATAAGAAAATTACTGACCTTAGCTAAGAAAGGCCGTTTTCTACTTCAGAAAATTTCCCGCAGGAAAAAAACGTGACGGAAAATGACATTCAATTGGTAGAAATTGACATCACACATGAATGTCTATAATTTCTTTCTAAGCAGGCGCCTTTTCCGTTCCGCGGAAAATTTTCTGAAGTGGAAAACGGCCTTTAGTTTGGATCTTGATTTGATGCTTTTCAACATGGTATCCCTGCGGGGATTCTAACTGGAACTTTGTGAGTGATAATATTTCTTAAAAAAAGACATTTAATACATACATAAAATACAATACATAATACATAAAAGTAGCTATACATGAAAGTTTTTAGAGCTGAAATTAACATTTATCGAGATCCCTATATTTATTTTTAAATTCTTAATACATAATGAAAAAAATAGACTTGCATTTTCTAATTTATGAATAGTGATCCTTTTTGTTCTGTTTCATAAATTTAGGGTTTAAGAATAGCACCAATTGTTACTTTTTTCTGGCATTATGATATTCTAACCCCCCTCAGAGAGATCATGACCGACACTAGAGATTTAACAAACAATAATTCTGACAGTATGAAAAACTGCTGAGTACGGACCAGTGTAACCCCATATTTGGACTGTGTATTACCATATATGGCAATACACAGTCTTAATACGGAGTTTACAGGTCCATTTCTAGTAGTATTTCACGCTGTGTCTATTCGTATAGGTGTTGTTCCTGAAACAAACCTGCAATCTTATCAGGAGTTTGATCCATTTCGTGGTATAAACTATGGTGTATTAAATCAAATTCAAGATGATCCAACATTTGATGAAATGGAGTATAAAATAACAAATCAACCATTGGGATTACCAAGAGGACATCATCACCATCATGTTGAGCACGATAGAGGTTCAGCATTTCATAGTTTAATTGGCTTTCACCATGGTGGTATATTTAATGTAGACGCAAATACGAATGGCAATCATAATGATCATGGTGTCACTGATATATTAGGTTTGTGTTTATTTATTTCAGGAGAAATAGACATTTTCACAATAGACCTTTTCATAAAACAATGAAGAAGAGGCGTTCGTTACTGAAAGTAGAACTTGTTACAATACAATAACTTCCTTTGTGTGTAGTGACTTAAGTCATACTGCACACGAAGGAAGTTATTGTATTGTAACAAGTTTTACTTCAAGCAACGAACGCCTCGTTTTCATTGTTTTATGAAAAGGTCTATTATAAAGAAGTTTTCAAGCGCTTTACTGATTCTAGAGGAGCCTAAAAATGCGAAGCGAATCACGATATATATACAAATAGAATAGATCAATTTTAATCAATAAGTACCGTAAAAAAGTGAAAAAATAATTATTTTATTATTTGTCCGTGTAAATGTAAATTGTTAAGTTCTTTTAGGCAAAAAATTCTATACGGGAACCAAAAGAAGACATTCTATTTTTAGAAATTGATGTCACTTGATGTGACGTCAATTTTCTACCAATAGAGTATCTTCTTTTGTCTTTCACGCGGAATTTTTCACCTTGTAGAAATCAATCCATAGACATGCGAGATATGCGAATTCTCAATGGGCAAAAACATGCTCAAAATCCGCAGTAAGGACGCTAGAACAACGTCGAACGTCTTTACTGGGGACTTTGAACAAGTTTTTGCCCACTGGGGTGTAAAGCATTTAGCAAGCACATATTTCCTTTCCAGGCGGATACATTGGTCCACATGGCGGCACATCGAATAGTTTAAGTCATGATAACGACGGTGATGGTGATTATGATGATGGTGATCACGAAGATAGATTTGAAAATAATCATTCAGATAGTGATACTGATCATCACGATAGCAATGCATTAGAACACGAAGCAACGGAACACAAAATCGCAGCATTTTCGCAAGCTATTGGTCATCCATTCGTTGCTGCAACGCATAGCCGTGAGGATGGACGCGGAAATAATGGTCACTTTGGTGCAGGGGAGGTATTCATGCATCAAGGATTATTTCCTGGATCACGTATGCACGATGCAGTGGGAATTGAAGGTAATCACGGTGAACGATATAATAATCATAATTCCTTAAACGGTCATAGAGGAGATGGCTTTCAAGGAGATGGAGGGAATCCTGGTTTCCAAGGAAATGGAGGGAATCATGGTTTCCAAGGAGATGGAGGGAATCATGGATTCATTGGAGAAGGAGGAAACCATGGTTCACATTCGGAATTGGATTTTCCAGATCATAGTCATGTTTCAATTGGCAATAACTTTGATGAACACTCACATGAAGGATATAATGAAGATGGTGTCCATGAAGAACAACCAATGGATGTTGCAGATCATCATCACACATATCACCACCAACACAATTCTCATCATGGCGCACATCAAAGGGAACATGGACATACATATAACATAGGAGGATCTATAGGTATATTTATATAGGCTTTGTAACCCTTTAAAGGCCATACGAACTCTGAAGCAATCCTGCCACCCAGAATATGGAAAACGTGGGGCGAGATAATATTTCAATATTTAATTTTTCGAACTCTGATGATTTTACTGCTTTAATACAGCCCAAACAGCGTATTTACAATAACTCTAGTCAAAAACATGGTTTATACATTTGCTTACAAGACAAAAAGGCTTATGTTGTTTGCTTACATTCTAAAATGACCGCCTTGGGTTTACGGAGTTCGTATGGCCTTTAACGTCCAGTGACGCCATTTAGCATTTAACTTACGGGACCGGCAACATTTAATCTGAAACAGAGATGACTGATCCACCATTCTCTTGACTTGACATTTTCGTAAACTAGATAAAATTATTTGAAACCGATTGAGTACAAGTTGAACTTTGAAGGACCATGTTGGCCGGACCATTTTAAGTCTTTTCAAAAAGAAATGTATGCAAGTAATCTGGAAACTTTGTGAATCAAAGAGTAGCTAAGATAGGTAAGATATGAAAATCAAGAGTGATTAAGCTTGTAATAAGTTATATGCAGTGGCCAAAAACCGCAGGCTAGCGTTTTTACTGTAGACTGTGTTTTTGCCCACTGTGTATCGGCTAACAGTAGCATTTTGTCGCTTTTTTTGTTTGTTTACATTATGCAATCATGTCAGTAAATTTATTCTAATATTAGAGACCAAACATCAAATACGTAGTAGTTTCCCGGCGGAAATAGCGGAAATCCATCTTAACAGTATATATTTCTTTCATACAGTTCACGCAATCGGTGACCCCTTCGCTGGATTAGAATATTCATTCAATACACCAAGTAAGTTGGAATCCATTTCACAGTGTGCAACTGATATCTAATTAAATGTATAATCTCAATTTTCATACTGTACAGTCTTGGTTAAATTGAGATATATATCGTTGTCAGTTTCCACAACGTGACAACTGCTGAATATGGACCTGTATCTCTCTGTACCTTATCGGGGAAAAACAGAGTTAAGAAAAGTCAACGAAAAAATTATTCGGGGGAAAAAATAGTTACCAAGGAAAATTTTAGTCTTTCTCGCTGTGTCAGGTGACGTCGTTTTCAACCAATGTAATGACTTCCATTTATAATTTGCGCGAACAAATTCGCCTAGTGTCGATCCGCCTTTAATGTTTCAATAAACATCAGGTATTTGAAATGTTCGTTTATTCAAACTTTCACGTTTTCGAACAAACTTTTTTCCCTTCACCATTTCCTATTATATCCCTTTCAAATCCATCCGATAATTTGAAATCCGTAAATCGAACGTTTGTTGATTCAAACGAATTTCTTTGTTTCCCTTGGGCCAATTTTGAGTCTGTAGTGGGAAAACGCGACAAAGCTTTCATTTTCTTTTTTTCAACCTCGTTCCCATGGCTTCTTCTCTCTTGACGTAACGTCAAGAGAGAAGAAGCCCTGGGAACGAGGTTGTCTTTTTTAAATTTTTATTACAAAACTATGTACTACTGGATTACTTAAACCATTGATAACTCGAACACATTCTTTAAGGCAAACCGATTTCATGTCACGTGGACAGACGTTATTCATAAAATTACAGTACGTTTAATTTTTTGTATGTAGCACGCAAGCTCGTCCCCAGCCCCTTTTAACTTTTTTTTATTTTTCTCGGACCTTTATAGAAAAGACGAAATTGCGTCTTTTCTATAAGGTCCAACGTCTATAAGGTCCGATAAGGTCCGACGAAATTGGGTCTTTCCTCAAATGTCCGAGAAAAATCAAAAAAAACCCAAAAGGGGCTGGGGACGAGCTCGTGTAGCACGTGTATTGCGCAAAATAAAGCCATACAAATGTTAATAAATGGTTTCCATCGGTTAATTTAAACAAATCTTTATTTTCCTAGAGCCCAATGAGCAAAAACCTGTTCAAAGTCCGCAGTACAGACGCTAGAAAAACGTTTTCAACGTTGTTCTAGCGTCTTTACTGCTGACTTTGAACAGGTTTTTGCCCACTGGGAGTGTTTGAATTAACGGATGTTTACTGTATATTTAAATTATTTTAATCCAACTTAATATTTTGTCTATTTAGTTTTGAATCATCCAGCTGGTGGTGGTCTTGGTACTATTGGACCTCTTATTGCTGCAGGTGGTGGCGCAACAGGTGGATCACCGTTGGGTGGTGGTGGTAATCCACCACAAGCTACAATACCTCTTGGTGGTACTCAGTCCGCGGGTGGAACTTTACCAGGATCTGGTGCTACGTCACCACCTGGAGGGGAAAATCCCCCCGTTGGAGGTGGCAATCCACCCAGCAATCCTGCTGGAGGTGGCAATCCACCCGGCAATCCTACTGGTGGTGGCAATCCACCCGGCAATCCTGCTGGAGGTGGCAATCCACCCGGCAATCCTACTGGAGGTGGCAATCCACCCAGCAATCCTGCTGGAGGTGGCAATCCACCCGGCAGTCCTGCTGGAGGTGGCAATCCACCCAGCAATCCTGCTGGAGGTGGCAATCCACCCAGCAATCCTGCTGGAGGTGGCAATCCACCCAGTAGCAATAAACCAGCAGGCAAACTCCCTTCCGAAGGACTTAATCCCCCACCTCCACCACCACCTCCACCGCCACCACCACCTCCTCCTCCTCCTCCTCCTCCTCCTCCTCCTCCTCCACCACCTCCTCCTCCCCCACCTCCCCCGCCTCCTCCACCTCCTCCACCTCCCCCTCCTCCTCCACCTCCACCTCCTTCATCTTCACCTTCAAGCAGTAGTAAACCTACTGCTGGAGGTAGTAGCCCATCAGGAGGAGGTAGTAGTCCATCAGGAGAAGGAAATAGCCCATCAGGAGGTGGTAGTAAACCATCAGGAGAAGGTACCAGCCCATCCAAAGGAGATACTAGTCCATCTGATGGTGGTAGCAGTTCACCTGGAGGAGGTAGCAGCCCACCAGGAGGAGGCAGTAGCCCATCAGGGGGTGGTAGCAGTCCATCAGGTGGAAGTAGCAGCCCATCTGGAGGGGATAGTAAACCATCAGGAGAGAAGCCTTCAGGAGGAAGTACCAACCCAACAGGAGGTGCACCTGCCAAAAAACCATTGACACTTACAGCTGCCGAAGCTATGTCTAACACTGGAGGCTCTACAGGTAGTTCCGGTGGAGCTGGGTCAGGGCCAGAAAGAGGTGGTAGCAGTGCTACAGGAGGTGGGAATGCAGGAGGAGAACCCTCTGGTAGCAGTGCTGGCGGTAACGATGGAGGAGGAGGTGCTGATGAAGGAGCTGGTGGAAGTGATGCTATAGGTGGTGGAGGTAGTGGAGGATCCGCTGGAGGTAGTGATGGTGCCAATGGTGGGGGCGGCACTGGTGCTAATGGTGGTGGAGGTAGTGCAGGTGCTGGTGGTTCTATTGGAGGAGGCAGTGCTGGTGGAGGTAGTGGAGGAGCTAGTGGGGGTGCTAGTGGTGGAGGAATCAGTAGCGGGGGTTCGTCGGGAGGTGGATCTGCTGGAAGTGGTGCAGCTGGAGGAGGCGGTATGGCAGGAGGAGGGGCTGGAGGTGGAAGTGCCGCTGGTGGTGAAAGTGCCAGTGGAGGTGGAAGTGCAGGTGGTGGAGGAAGTGCAAGCGGTAGTGGTATGGCAGGAGGAGGAAGTGCAGGTGGAAGTGCAGGTGGAAGTGCAGGTGGAAGTGCAGGTGGAAGTGCAGGTGGAAGTGCAGGTGGAAGTGCAGGTGGTGCAAGCGGTAGTGGTATGGCAGGAGGAGGAAGTGCAGGTGGAAGTGCAGGTGGTGCAGGAATTAGTAGTGGTGGTGGTACGTCGGGAGGTGGATCTGCCGGAAGTGGTGCTGCTGGAGGAGGCGGTATGGCAGGAGGAGGGGGTGGAGGTGGAAGTGCCGGTGGCGGTGGAAGTGCCAGTGGAGGTGGAAATGCTGGTGGTGGAGGAAGTGCGAGTGGCAGTGGTGGCGGAAGTGCAAGCAGTAGTGGTGGTGGAGGCACTAGTGGTATGGCAGGAGGAGGGGGTGGAGGTGGAAGTGCCGCTGGTGGTGGAAGTGCCAGTGGAGGTGGAAGTGCAGGTGGTGGAGGAAGTGCAAGCGGTAGTGATATGGCAGGAGGAGGAAGTGCAGGTGGAAGTGCAGGTGGTGCAGGAATGTCGGGAGGTGGATCTGCCGGAAGTGGTGCTGCTGGAGGAGGCGGCATGGCAGGAGGAGGGGGTGGAGGTGGAAGTGCTGGTGGTGGTGGTAGTGCCGGTGGTGGTGGAAGTGCCAGTGGAGGTGGAAGTGCTGGTGGTGGAGGAAGTGCGAGTGGCAGTGGTGGCGGAGGCATTAGTGGTAGCAGTGGAGGAGGTGGAGGAAGTGCAGGTTTATCAACAGGTATATCTGGTAGTGGAGGAACAGTTAATGGCGGTCTTAGTTCAGGTGATGCTATGTCTAATACAGGTGGTTCATTGTCTGTTGCTGGAGGGGCAAGTGGAGGCGCAACTGGTGGTATTGGAAATATGGGTACCGGTAGTGCGGGAGCTGGTGGGTTATCTGGTGCAGCCGGCGGTACAAGTAGCAGCATGTCTGGTGGAGGTGGCAACAAATTTTCATTTGGAAATTCTGCTGGAGGAGGTAATGTCGCAGGAATGGGTGCAAGCAGTTCTGGTGCTGGAAGTTCTAGTGGTGGAAGTTCTGCTGGTGGTGGAGCTTCAGGTAGCAGTGGATCGGTCAGTGGTGGAACTTCCGGTGGCGGCAGCGGATCTGTTAGTGGTGGAGCTTCCGGTTCCAGTGGCTCTGTTAGTGGTGGAGGCTCTGGTGGCAGTGGATCTATTAGTGGTGGAGCTTCTGGTAGTAGTGGATCTGTTAGTGGTGGAGCTTCCGGTGCCAGTGGCTCTGTTAGTGGTGGAGGCTCTGGTGGCAGTGGATCTATTAGTGGCGGAGCTTCTGGTAGTAGCGGTGGAGCTTCCGGTGCTAGTGGTGGGTCTGCTGGTGGTGGTGGAGCTGGTGGAAGTGGTGGAAGATACAGTAGTGGTGGAAGATACAGTAGTGGTGGAAGATACGGTAGCGGAGGAAGATTTGGTGGTGGTTCTAGTAGTAGTGGTTCTAGTGGAACAGGATCCAATGGATGGAGCTCTAACAGCAAAAGTTCTGGAGGTTCCAGTTGGAGCACATCCGGAGGAGGAAAATACAGCACTACTGGGAATGGAGGCTCCAATTTACAAGGTAAATCAAATACTAATGCAAATTGCGTATGCAAAGACAGATCCGAACCTATAAATGGGAAACAGAAACGACACATTGTCCAAAGAAATTGCATATGTGATACAGAAGACGATTTAAATGATGATGATATAGATGACATACAAAGTGGTAATAATAATGACGACGGTAAAAAACACCCTAAAAAAACGAAAAAGTTAGCTCATAGTTTTGTCAACTTTGTAGAAAAAATGGCTGGGAAATTAGATGTTGATAAACTTAAAATTGCAGAAGAGTTAGTACAAAATCTTAAAACACATCGGAAACCAAAACCAAAAACTGAATCAGATGTTGTTGATAATGGAATCACAACTATTAAAGAATCCATATCTGAACCATCTCTTGATGCAGATGAAAACAAAAAACTTTCTAGAAAGAACTTGTTAAATGATGATCAAGATATAATGCAAGATATATCTAATATTTTAAGTAAAAAACAATCTATAGAACAAATTCAATATGATGATGATCTTGATGAAGAATTTGATAATGATTTAAATGATGTTAATAACAATGAAGATGAAACAACTAACGGTTTCAAGAAAACGGTAATTGAAGATAGATAGCTAGTGCTTCCAGCCTATATAGAATAAATTAACATGACTAAACTGTCCAATACTGTCCAAAACTGTTCCTAGGGCTTCTTTCAGTTTTTCTGGAAGAGATGGCGCGAAGAAGAAAATAAGGTTGAAGAAATATGCATCAAGACATTGAGGATATGTAAATTATGCTACCAATATATTTAGCAAGGTTTAAGGTGACTAACATCCATACATGAGAAGAGGTATATACTGTGACATTGTGAATATATAGATGTTACAAAATTAGCAGGAAAAATTAAAATTGCAAGCGTTCAACTTAATAAGAGATATATACCATAACGGTTTACACAAGGATACTTAAATCGTAGAAAACGAAAACCTCAACAAGCCACGAGACACAAACCACATTATGAATCGATGATCAAACACAGATAAAATTAATTAGTAACAATGAAATAAATAATGAAATTAAATATTATCCTGAATCCCTTCCTAAAACGAGGTAATCTTCTTAATTTATAGTATGAAAGAAAATATGCTCAAATGTTCGATGAAAAGGAATGTAAGCCAATAAACTATGAATATTAATTAAGGCAGCCTTTACATGACCCCTAAATAAGTTTCCCCCTAAGCGATATTACATTTGATTGGTACGAAGAATCGTTCCGAAGAAACCGATCAATTACAAGCTCGTTTAGGGTAACATTCATTTAAGGGTCCATCTAAAGACTACCTAAGAAGCCATCTCCAAAATTCGTTACCAAAAGCAATTATCTCAGCAGCTTTAAAAAAAGTAAAATTCAATAATTTTGAGAAAAATTAATCTATGATGAAGAGTGTTAAGTCAATGGGACGGGACGAAGAAACCAATATTGCAAGATTATTGATTCAGCACTCTTCCCCTGTGACTCTTTCATTACAACTACAGTTACATTATTTCATGCAGGATAACATATCTCAATATGGCGTGTATGACCGATACCATCCCACCATAAATGTCAATAAACCCACTTATTTATTTAGAGTGGTAGTTATTAAGCTTCTATTATTATTTTGAATGTGATGAACTTTCTAAGTTTTAAAGGGTTATGATGATTGTCTTGTTATAGATTCTCCCTACGACTCATGTTATGATTTCATGCTGCAAAAGTCTAATATAGTTTAAACCTGTTTTAACTGCGTAATGAACTGTACGAAGCAAAATAAATTTTAAGGACTTTCTTATTCAACAAAAAGTTTCTGTTATTGTTTTGGTTTTAAAGTTGTATACTGTCATTATTGGTTTTATTTGTTATTGTTGGTCTCGTTCCATCTATTACTTATCATCCTGAAAGGAATCTGCTGTCAGCACTCATACGAAAATATTCTACTGAAACAACTGGAAGATATAAAAAATGCTCTAATCGGAAGTGCCGACGTATTCCAATTTTCAATAGAAGAGTACTAGCTTTTGTTCTGAAGAAAATCATCAAAATTCAATATTGCTGACAAAATTACGGACTGGTATAAAATTATTTTCTTTGCAGCAGCACTCATTTTAGGTAAATAATACTAATGTTTTAGATTGAATTACACACAATCAAGTTATACACCTTAACTTATGACTCTCAAACAAATAAAATCACATTGAGCCACCAAATTAGAATGGTGACATTATAGAGGATGTAACTCGAGATTTTCTAACCTGAGAGGCTTGACTCAAGAACTCGATGTTTTCCGCCTCTCATTTAGTGGGTATTATAGAAATGTGACTGAAAATAATTACTAGACATAACCTGTGGAAGAGTAATTTTTAGCCCACCAAAACACAGTTTGGATGGGCTATTGCTATTACTTTGTCACAGCAGCAGCAGCAGTTCACCTGACTTATTAGACCCTGTGCTTGCAGTGTTACCATTTTGAAATTTGGTACCATCATTCGAGCTGGTATTTTAGAAGGACTTGCCAAAGATATTTCTATTGCATCCGCTTGGGACCGAATATTTGACGAAAAGGGTCCAAACTGCTCTTTTGGTCCAATAGACGGGTAAAAGTATTCTAGGCAATATTACCAGATCACTGCATTATAACTCATTTTCTTACAACTTATTAATTCATGCATAAAACACAATAAAATTCTATTTAAATTGAAAAGAATCAATGAACGGTTATGGTGTAAAGTTTGTGAATGTGAGTTATTATACAAATTAATGATTTTGGTATTCATAAAACCAAAACAACTTTCAAATAAATCTTCTGACTTTCTCAATTACTGTGTTCCTAGGGGAAGTGTGCTGAATCAATGATCTTCCAATTGATTAGTTTCTTCGTTTGCTAGAATAACTATATTACTAAAATATCAATATAGATATAAACAAAAGATAAAATACTTAAATTCATAAGTTTAGTTTATATAAATGTCAAATCAAAAATAAGTATTAATAAATTGGCTCTTGGCTATTATCTCTGAATGCAGTTCTTGTCTGGTCTATTTTGTAGAATTTTTTGTCCACTCTATAATCAGTCTTCTACCTTCGACGACGAGTGTCAAATGTTGCATTTTTATCACATTGACTCTATCAGCGCATAAAAGTGATCGTCTTGATCGATGTTCATTTGAAAGTTTTCATGTTATTTATAT
>JAULBZ010003277.1:0-16781 GCA_032360805.1 Neoturris breviconis
GAATGAATATTTTTAAACTAGCAAACCACAAATAATATATAGTAAATGTCATGGTGCAGTTAAGGTAACTTTCACATAGATTATAAATTGAATGTTATCTTTGACACTTTCTAATCAAATATGAAATGACTGAGAAGCAACAACTTGGTAGGTATATATGCTTGGTTTATGTACCTGATCGATTTTCTTTATTGGTACTTCCTGGCAAAATAATTCCTACAAACAAACAAGCGAGCAAAAAGAATCAGCAGAGTACGTCTCAAACTCATCGCCACTCATCTCTTCCATTTTTTTTCTCGAGTGTATTATACACCCAAGCCTTCGCCATATACACCCGATAAAATCGAAGAGACAAAAAGAGCTTGGGACGTGTTGCGGTGTTCAGTTACTTTATTACCATGTGTTTTTATTTCAGATATTTTTTTTTTTATACTTTAAAATTATACTCTCTCTGAAAAAAATAATCTAGCTTCATGTCTGTAGCTCCTTTCGTAGAGAAGAATAGTCTCACTTTAGGATATTATCAAGGCTTACAGTATAGTATAAGGGACCATCTCAAAATATAATCTACGGAGAAGAGTAGTCAGTCAACGATCTTGCAATGGATTGGTTTCTTCGTGACAAAGAGGCCAATCCATTACAAGTTCGTTGACCTAACACACTTCTGTACTAATTCGTTTTTGTTAAATTTTGTCAAATTTAGTTACTTTAACTACAAAAAAAATTGATGAAGCAAAATGTTGAGATGGTCCCTAAGCAGCATAAGATCTGGTGTTTTCCATTTCTCCTGTTCCTTTTCTTTCTACAATCAGATAGATCATTGAAAATAAAAATGTAACACGAATGTTGCAGTGCTTTAATAAAAACGATAGCCTGAAGCTATGTTCAAAAATCTCTCCTCCATAGTGATTTAATTGCGAGAGCACGAAAGGCCGGCTAGGATAAATTCTCCATGGTGCAATACAATACAATGATGTAGACTAGGCCTTATTCAGGACGTATTTTATTATTCTAACATTCCTGAAATTACAGGGATTTATGATTTATCGCATGCCGTCTGTATCATCAAGCAGTATTTTTTTTGTTGTTCAGATTAAATATCTTTGGTAATTAAAGAACAAAATCCTGAAAATTGATTTTATGACTTTGATCAAAGAGGGCTCGAGCCCTCCCTTTTGACCAACAGTCAAGGTCATAAATTATGATAAAACTTGTGAATTTTAAAGTAAAACATGAAAGCGGAAAACAAACAAAGTGCCTAGAGATTTATCGAGTAGACTGGTAGACTTAAGACTTAGGGCTTATGATCTTAGGTCTTTTTACAAATTCTCTTGATTCTAACAGCCTAGTACCCAGGCTTTTGGAACAAATTCGAACTTTCGTTCCACTCACATAACTAGTAAAAATTTAAAGCTTATTGTCAAAGTTGAAATTCCGAATTTTTGCGCGAATTTTACTTTTTACCAAATATATGACCACAATTTTAAGAACTCTATTATGATTTTTTCTTAATTTTTTATCACCGTGTGTAAAGTAAGCTTTGCAAGATACGAGGGCCGTACTTCGGCTTTGGGTGGCCGTTAGAGGCTGTTACCGTCACAGTTTCAGTTCTTCAAAACTAAATTTGATTGGTTCAACATAAAACTCGCTTACTCCGCAATTGGTATACAAAATATGATGTTTACGAATGGTACATCAAGAAAGCTGTTTCCATACAACGTCCGCATATATACAACCAACAAGAAGACCACACAGGAGCTCGCTGATCATATGGGTGAATTTTTTGTTTTTAGAACCTGCTTGTCTTATTTCCGCACCCTTATTAGGCTTTTTGTTTCATTGTAATGTCACATTTGACCATTTCGCTATACTTTTGTAATAGTTTTCAAGTTATTCAACTCATTTAAAGTTGTAAAAAAAAGTCCTACAAATAATTACTATACTTGACGAGCAGAAAAAGAGAATTTGAGCTTTTTGTTTCTACCCTTCTCTGCCTGTCCTGCAGTCTCTGCTGGGTAGTGTGTGTGTGTGTGATGCCAGCCCTGCCTGACTGCTAAATGAAGCACTAGACAAGCTTTATATACAAGCTTTTGTGCATATATAAACAGATGAACTGGTGCGCCAGCTACAGAGAGAGCATTTGGCTTTTGTAGATAGTCAAGGTCGGTGGGTTCGAGTCCGACCAGGTTTGTAGATATTCTACGAATCTGGCCAGTGTCTACACCATATATACACAAACGTGAATTTTTCTTATATATACAGATATTTGAACCCTAAGTATCCAAAATAAGGGTACGATTTGGCCACAATCACAAAATACTTCGGTTCAGGTTCATCTAACCGACTCTCTTTCAAAGCCAAAAATTTGGAGTTGGATTAGAACACCCCAATTTCCCAGTTTTTCCCAAATTCCTCCCGATTTTGTATCATTTCGCTCAATCATACGACGATGTTGTCTTAATATACCTTGAAAATTAAGAATTGTGTGTAATTTTTGACTCAACAGCACATGTACATATTTCCTTTTTCCAATCCGTTACCGTTTTTAGCGTTTTTAGGTTCGAGCTGGTAATTATTCAGCGGGTGACTTATGGAAAACCATTTCATGCGGGTGGAGGCTTCAAATTCTGGGTGTCACTTACTTACTTACTTTGTTAGCAGTTCAGGAAATGACTTCCAGAGATTAGCAATTTGACTCGCAATGCGTGTGAGTTCACATATCTGTATATATAAACACACATAATGTTTATTCTTTGTGCTTCGTGTAATAATGTAATTTTACCTATGAATTTTGAATTTGAAACAATGTTTTCAAGTTATGGAAAAAACAAAGGTGTATGTTATGGACAATGTGGCTGTTGGCAGGGGCACGGCACATGCTCACACTTCTATCGTAAAATGAAGGAAAGCATTCACCCATTTCAGGAACAATATCCTCTAGGCCAAACACAAAAGGATGTTTAGTTAGTGTCCTTTTGCTGCTAAAATAACACGTGGTCGGTCTGCAAACATAAAACTTGAGATTTTTTCAAATTTCACTAATTTTTCCACCTTTACTCAGCTTCCTGCAGAAAAACAATCTTTTCGTAGTAAAGAACAAACTTATACTCTCATCAAATCCTTTAAAAAATACAAAAAAGTTAATAACTAAAAAAACTACATAAACAAAATCCACAGAGTCCGCTGGAAACAAGCATTTCAATGTATGAGTGATCGCTGTTTGTTTCCAATCTGTGAAACACCGCCATTTTTATTTTGAATTACCAGACAGATACAATGGAGATATATTGGAGATATGTAAATCAGGGAAAAGATAGGAAAAATTGGATACCCAAAAGCCAAAAATTGAAGAGGGGGATGAAACCAGGCAGAGTTGGGAAAACGGAATATCAGAGATCCGTACGGGAAATATAAGACGAGGATAAAATGGGGGAGAGTTCTTTTTGAGTGGATATCATTGAGATGAGAAAATCCTAAAAATTTGAAGGCATTACCATACTTTGTTCAGAAGTTATGACCAATTTTAGGTTTCAATACCCTGCCAAACGGGTTCAATTTGGCCTGTCAATAATTTAAATCTACTAGTCCTAAATGTCTCATTCTCTTGGAGTGTTTTATGGACTGAGAGATCCCTAGAAAAAATGAAGATAGGAACTTTAGGCAATCTGGTCTTGATCTAATGAGGTAATTTCCAAGAATTTTGGAACAAAATTATATTTTTCAAGCTGTGCCAACATTCTGAAGAACAGTCTAGGGTTGTTTCAAACCCATTCTCTGATAAGAACTATGTAATATGGGTACAGGAATGATAGATAGGGTATAGCTTAGAGGATCATAAAAATGGTCCAAACACCAAAAAAATGTAAAATTCCGTCCAAAATCAAATTTTTCATGCTTAATAGGACTGTAACGGAACACTTACAATCAAAATGATTATATTAAAGTTTTAAAACAAGTAGATATCAACTAAAAACAGTAAAAATAAACGTTTGCAAAAGTTTCCTCAAATAATTATTTTTTAAAATACTGCTAGATATCAACTAAAAACAGTAAAAATAAACGTTTGCAAAAGTTTCCTCAAATAATTATTTTTTAAAAGACTGCTATATACAACTCCGAAGTCGGCCAGATACAATTCCAATTTATAACTATGTATTTTATAAAAGCAATGATTCTAGTTTGGCCTACACTAAAAGATTATCCCCAGGAATGTAAGAAATACAAAGTGAAATCCATAAATTAGGTGGTGCACTCAAAACTCTCTACAAGACGTAAAAAATTTCAACGTTAAATAAAGTTTACTTCTACTACTTACAGCACTACAACATTGAACAACCTAATAGACCCTAAGACTAAACTCAGATTTTTCACACCGCAATCATTTTTGACACCGCAATCATTGTTTGAATTTTTAGAGGTTTATACAGACAATACACAGATAATACCAACTTAAAATTCACTAAAACAATGGAAAAATGTTACAGTGACTTGCGAATGGTAGTAAAACTCAATCTTGAAGTAAAAAAGGTAGCAGATGTAAATCCTGAAAAAACCCTGTTCTCTTCTGTATATAGTCAAGATTAGTATCTTAAACTACTACTTCATGTGTGTGCAGATGTTAAATCACACGCATGTCAAAATATGATTAGTTAAAGAAACATAATGGAACATAGAAATGTTATCAGATATGATATTAGATATCACAACAGCACTGAACAGTTATGTTTTTTCTATTACATACATAATGCTCGTTACACCAAATTGCAGCTAATATTTTATTTTTTAGATCCATATTATATACATAAAGTTAGAGCGCATCCAAACACAAGTCAAGTGCAAATAACAGTAAGTATATCTTACAGTATCCTTGAAAGTGTCCTGAAGGCTTATTCATCGGCTGAAAATACTCTGAAAAATCTCTCCTCAACAGTGATGACTGTCAGTTTAAGTCCTGATAGTATAATGGTGGTCTGGTATAATATAGCATTGTAGCAGAAGTGACAATGCACAAAATCTTTAAAAATTGATATAGGAAGTGTAGATGTTTTAGGCACTCTAAAGGACCAGTTAATAAACTACAGTACTACAGATGTAAAAGTCATCAATAATCTACATACTTATATAATAGTTAGAAAGTAAGAAACATATTTACATCATACTGTAGGTATATACTTATTTTATTCATTTTGTTTTATTTAGGTTAATTTGGCATTATGTCTTCAAATTATATTCAACAACTTTTGAAAGTACAAAATTAGAACTACGCCTATGGGAAAATAAATATTTTATGTCTTATGAAATGTTAAATTTGAAGAAAAGACACTGGTTGGACATTGAATCAATGATTATCAGACAGCCATCAAAGGCAAACAGATGTTATTATTGATATCTTATGCATTCATTGTCATGCTAATGTTGTTAAAAAGAAGAAAAAAGAATGTAAATAATAGATATAGGAACCCAATACAACAAATGTACTTACAGTGCTTAAAAACTGCTATATATAAAATTGAAATAATATTGAATTGTGAAATGTGCTCAGAAGCAGACTCAGACATAGTATTTCATGTATAATTTGGTTGAATATTGATACATATAGGCAACCATACAATTTCCCTGAACAAAAATCATTATTTGTGACTCGACTAATTCTCTAAAATGATGCCACCGGCCTAGAAATACAAAAATGTTCCTAAATTTATGATTCTATGGACTGAAAAAGGAATAAAATGACTAAATACCTCATATCTTCATCTTGTGCCATGTTTGATTTGAATGAACCTTTGAATTACACACCCAAATTCACAATTTTTACCTCTCCACAAACATAATCTTAAGATGCAAAGTCCTTTTTTCAAAAATAATTTTTGTTATGGAAATTCTTCTCAAAATTTTACATGCTGTAAAACTTTCAGATACACATAATAAACAATATGTCCAGCAGACAATTTTAACCTGGTATTATAATATTTTTAAGTCAAAAATACTTCATTTTAATTATTTTAAACCAACATTTAATGGAATGAATTAGTTAGTGTGGTGAGTTTTTTTTGTACCTTTTAAAAAGAAGTATTTTCTGTATTTTCTGGATAAAAGTTATTGATAAAGATCTTTGTAGATTCGGATGGGTTAATTTTTATTTCCTTCTTCCTATGTTTTTTTCTTGGTTACATGTACATATTGATTTGTATTGTAATGTAACCAAGAAAAGAAATAAGAAGTGCTTTCAGGTTGAAGTGTCCTTTATCATTGCTGTTCAAATTGCTTTGCTACTATTGTTTGTGAAATTTCAGAAAAATGAAAATCAAGTATACTTAGCCTCTGTTGGGATACTTTTGTAGATGCAAAAGGACTACTACCATTTATTTAACCTAAATAGTGAAAAATCTGAATGTTAGAGCCTATTATGCTGTTTCACTTAGAAATGGCTACTTTAGTTTCTAATGTTTTGAAAATAAAGATAAGTTACATTGGTTCTTCAGTTATAGAATTTTCTCTGAATAACTGAATAAACTCTTTTGAATAACGTCTGGACCTTTAGATGCAACATATAAATCGTCACTTACACCAGCCAGGGTATACATCTTTTGGACGAATTTAGTTTAGAATTTCTTTTGGATTCACACATTTTTGTTGTGGATTTGTTCTTTTGTAGGATTTATTTATTGATTGTTGCAGGGAAATGTATCTTTCTTTTATCAGAATAAATTATTTGATGTTTAATGTGTTAGCTGTAACTTATCCTTTTTAATTGATTTATTGCCATTTTCCAATTTGCATGTTAAAATCGTATTAATAGAACCTGAGCAGTTTTGCCAATGAAAAAACACATTTGTAAACAGTTATTTGTATTTTAGAAAATTATTAAATGTCTGAAGAAAATATCTTGGCCTTCGAAATCCCCATGAATAATGAAATTGAATTATATGCGGAGCCTGATATACCTGCTCCCCATTTTGTTATTGAAAGTTCAAACCCTTTGGAAAGTAGTTATGATACTTCTTCGGAAATGGAAACGTTTGAAGTCAATCTGGATGATATCGAAATTGCCAATAATGTTGTTGTAGAAGACAACAACAATAACGCTGATGATATTAGTTCTAGTGCGTTATCAAATGATAATGATGATTTAAGTATGTCTTTTTCACATGTTTTTTTAAGCTCGACGTCTAACGATGAGATGTATATTAATATAGATGTAAATCTATATATTTATTGAATATCCTTTGTAATGGACACCTCTATACCGGACCCTTGTTATGCTCCTCCCTGTATTTTTTGCAATATAGACATTTTACTGGATATTATCCTTTTCGACTGCGGCATATCCGATTAATTTCAACGCCTTAATTTTGTTCCGTAATATTTAATCAGTTCTACTTAACCTCTTTCCTAGTGCTTCTTCTTTCTTGAACAATAAAGAAAGGTTCCGCATGAGAATTCTTATCTTTTTTTAGCGTACTTGTATTCCGTAGAGTCAAAAAGAGATACTGTACTGGCCAATTTAAATAAATGCTTGTCAGCTTTGGATTTGAATGTGAAAATAAGTGAAAAGTTACGCTCAACTTGTTATAAACAGAGTAACCCAGCTACAAATGCAGAAGATGCCTGCCTTACCATGGCTTCATCTGGATACTACGATGACGTTTTTTACTGCTCCGTGTTTACAATGGTTATACATTCGAAGCCAGTTACTGTCTGTAGAATATTTGAGTCTGGTGCGTTTCAAGGGTTCTTCCATGAGAAAGGCGGCAAAGCTTTAAAAGAATATCTAAACATCCAGGAACTACTACCACAATATGTATATACTAGTGCCGATGTTAAAGCCGAAAAGTCAATATCACAACAAAGATATAAAAGTATCAGAAATCCTAGTAAGTGGGGGGATATTAAATGTCTTGTGGCGAATCTTTTTTGTGCAATAAATAGTGTATACGTTTGATACAGAATAGACCTCGTGTTTTCCGTTCGGTCTATGTAAATATGTCAAATTTGTCAAAAAAAATATGTGGGTTTATGACTTACTACACACGTTCACCGGTCACGGTCAACCTCGTTTCCAGGGCTTCTTTTTGCTTTTCCAATTTAAGCGTCGAGAGAGGGGAGCCCTGGAAACAGGGTTGGGTCACCGTAAAAGTTTAGAATCGATTTTCTATAACCACTATTCACGTTTTAATGAATTTACGGAAAGCACGAGATCTTTAACATCATTAACACAAGGGAGAAATTTTACGACGCGGGAAAGGAAAACTTTTGTCGCATCATAAAGAAACATTTTAACTCGGAGATGTATATGCTCTGACACATTTAGAGGACGTGTAATTTTAATGTAATTACTACAGTAACACAAAAATCCTTTTTTTATTTGCAATATTTAGATAAACCTTCCACCAAAAGAAAAAATGTAACTGCTAGAAATATTCTACACAACAAGAAAAGCTTTTATAATACCATTAGTAACATTAGCACGACAATGAATGCACAAGATGTCAAATGTCTGTTTGCTTTCGGCAGTTGTATGCATAACTATCAAAAGTTCAACGCAAACAATCTTAAAGCTGAGAACAGGTTTGTTATGAACTTGAAATTACCCCTCAATTTTAAAATGCTTAAATCAATAGAATACAAATTTATAAATACAAACCCGTCCACAGCGGTTCTTTAGAATACTTTAAACGCAGGGTCCCATCTCAAAGTCTCACGTTATTGTTGTTAACGCCGTGAATTAACAGTAGAAGTAGTAAATCTTTGCAGACTATATTTGGTTAAAATATCATAATATTTGCATTTCATATATACCCTGAACATTTCACCTTGAAGGAGAAATTTTTGTGAGAATAAATTTCCGTTGATTCAATTTTAGCGATAGAAGGCTAGAAGTAGCCAACTACGCGAAATGTATTTTTGCTTTCCATACACTTTACGTAAAACTCGCTGAATTTATTTTCGCATTTAGTGTTCTTGAATTTTAGGGTCAGGGTTAGGGTTAGGGTTAGGGTTAAGATAGTTCCAAAACAAGGTTATTTATGTCCTTTTTTAAAAAGTTTTTTTAATTTTTTTTCTTTCTAAAACAGACGAATTTTTTCGCAATCCGTTTAATCCAAAGTTTGCCGAAGTTATTTGTCTATAAATAGTGAATCTCGCGGAATTCATTTTTAGCGCTATAGGGTAAAAAACCACAAAAATAAATTTCGTGAAAATTCCGCGAAAATTTTTTCTCTTAAAGTAGAACTTCACTGGAATTTGAGTAATTTTGGCGGAAATCCCACCTTACGCTACTTCAAAAAGTAAGTAAGAAGATCTGCACAACTTATTCATAAGTATCTTTTATTTAGTCATGTCGTTTGTAGCGATGAAATACTCGGATCAAACCTGGAATCGATGTTGTTAAGTTATAGATCTACAGTAAGTGCTGGTATCAACACTATAACGAACTGGTTACTTCGCCCGATTCCTGATGACGTTTCTTTAGAAGATCAGTTCAATGTCATTTCTAGTATACCAAATCATCATCGCTGGATGTGGGATGGTTATGATCATCAACTAAGATATGAGCAAAGATTTTCCTGCAGCGTAAAATATTACCCTGGTTCACCCAGAAACCGAATAATTCAAGCCTGGTGTTATCGCAAGAACCCGCAGGACATAATCAACGCTTGCATTAAAAATGTGCTTGGGTATAAATGTGATGTTCCTTACTCCAAAAAGCAAGTAAGATCATCCAACCGGTTGTTCCCGCAATCTATTCGGATGAGAAGAAAGCGACCAAATCCTGAATCAGTTGCCGCATTCGAAAATATAAGCAAAGTTCACTTGACAAGTTTGTTTTCATACTTTACAGCAGAGCTTTTCCGACATGAGCGACTCTTTTGGCGACAAAGGAACGCAAACAAGCAAGTTGTTGTAATGAGTGCTTACAACAGTGAAAGTGGTAATTTTATGGTATGTGAATAACCTGATATTGATATATTTTTCATGGTTGGTTTAGGGATGTAACACACAGTGTAATAAGAACCCGCTGGGATTAAAAAATTGTTGAATATTTGTCTATAGCATATTGCATATATTACATAGTTATATATTATCAATTACTATTCTTTTTTACATATTGTAGTTTCAACTAAAAAACGAAAACTAAAGACACAACGGCAATGACAAACAACGCGTACTGACATTGGCTTGCTACTTGATTGTAGGAATACAGAGACTATACCAGTTAACTATCTGCATAACGGACAAATACTAAACTGTGTAGTTGATGGTATAAATAACACAAGCAACATTCTCTTATTTTTTTCATGACCGGTTCTCTCAACTATACCGTAAAACTTCTATTTAAACCGCACCCGAAATGAATTATTTTTTTTAATTAGGAACAGAATTAGAATAAAAAGAATCTAGCTTTCTAACCATTTTTCTGCGAAAATAATTAGAATACGGCTTATATTAGAGTTCTACATACAGCAAACCCATTTCACTGTTTATAAGGTAATGTTTATAAGGTAAAAATCACATTTTATATATAATTATTTTTAGAGATACGACTTTGTCCATGTTACCGCCGTCAAAACCGAAACTGTTCCACTCCTCTCTTGTGAATGCAAGATATTCAACACACTTCTACCAGGTGATCACGGAAACTATGCAGATACGAGAAGTAACGTTAGCTGTTGTCACACTCGCCTGATGAAAGATCTCATAACAATTTCTTCATTTGAAGACACAGTTGACATTAGTAACGCCCCAGATTATATCAATGTGCAAGTAAGTACAAGCAGGGTTTCAAACCATTGACAGAAGATGAAAACTTTTTGGAATTCATGTATCTATTTAGAATGTGAATAGACTGTAGTCGCAGTTTTACCAGAATCGGAACTTAATCGCGTCTCGTCATGTCACTTCGCGCTTTCCTCCGTTGCCTTTGCCTGCAGAGCGTCTGAAAGGATAGAATGTGAACCGCAACATGCATTTTTACTAATACTTACACTCTCTTCTAGGTCGTATTGCAAGCACTTAGCTGTCTAAGTAAATCTGTGTTATCGCTGAACTCAAAATCTGGTGTTGATAGATATTCAGTTGCTATTGAGGACGATGTTCAATTTGTGACTGTTTCAAGTATTGAAAGAAGTGAAAGAAAAATAGCTAAATGTCATTCAAATCGATGTCGCATGACAAAAAATGAATCAACAAAACGTGATGTAAAAACCCTTAAAAACAAAGAAGGTGTATGTAACCATCTGTCCCTCATAGCAGATTTTCTTAATGAAGCTAGTATTGCCTCTGATGACGAGTATTCAGATATTGGAGAAAATGCAGCTGACACTGATAGTGATGCAGAAATAAACCAACTGTCAAAAAAAACCCTACCCCTTAAAAAGGTAAAAATTAAAATAACATCAGCGCAAAAACGTCGGGGATACAGAAAGGGTAAATAACATTTTGTAACAATTTGTGGTTCTGGGATAAAACATTTAGTTACTGATTTTTCAGTTTTTTCCGTTATTGTAATGTTCCTTGATAAAGAGGGTGCGCAATTGTGTGAACCTTCTATTACAGCATATGATGAGTGAACGTTCTGGCTGCATCCACGTTTCTAATGATAATATGTAGTTAAGTATAAGTATAGTTTCTCAAGCAATTTTCTTTTTATTATTAGTGGGAAGACGTATTCGATGTGCAAACCGGTAAATGGACTTTTGGTAAGAACTGTCCTTCAACACAAAAAGTAGATTCTGATCCTAACTCTCTAAGGCTGACTGCTGCCTTGAAATGTAGAAGCAGTATTGACATATTTAATGAGACGACTTTTCCTGTTTTTGTACCAAATTGCGATGGCAACTGCAGTTGCAAGGTAATTATATTTTCATCGAAACAAATAGTCCATTTTATCAAACTTTCGTGGCCAGCGAACGTTTATTCCCACAAATTGCATAATTTTTCTGTCAAAAGTATTCCCGCGAAAAAAATCCAGCTTTAAACTCACTTGCATAAAACGTTTTTTGGGTTTGTAAATTGGCGTATTTTGTTTGTGTGACTAATGGAATATAGCCCAACATGGATAAAACCAATTATTGAAATTTTGGGTTGCTTATTCAGGATTTTACTTGTTATGGCAAAAAAAAGTATAAACCTATCTGTTTCATATCTTATTTATGTAGGCAGGATGGAGTTCATCAGAAAACGTAGATGGGATATTAAAACAAGTTGGAACAACCACATTGTACACAGACAGAGGTAATATAAAGAAGTGGTATACTGCAGTTACATATTTTACATATAATAGAATTTACAAATTGCAATAATAACAGCACAATAGCAACAAATATAATATTAATGACATTTGCAATAGCCATTGGTTTGTGCTGAACCAATAACCAATATCTCCCAAAATTTATTTGGTCAAAAATGAATTATTTTAGTTATTGTTAAATAATGTTACTCTTATTATCAAATTTTCACTTGTCTGTTTTATTTTGAACAAGATCTGATAATGGTTAAAAGTAGCATTTTTGATAGAAATTGGTACGTTAACAACCTCCCTAATTAGAATACCAAGAAACTCCCTGCTTAAAGTGCACCCTAATCTTAACTTCCACACTGAAACAAGATATGAAATTTATAATATATTTTGCACAAAGGTGGTAAAACAAACTAATAATAGCAAGACAAACTAGGTAAAGCTGGACGAAATATAAATAAAATGTTCAGCAACTTTGTCTTGCTATTGGTTTGACCACCTTGTACAAAATATATAAATTAACAAACTGACTGTACATCCTTGAGCTTTTAAAATTTAAAGTTATTTTATTTCAACTTTAACAAACCTACTATACTACTATGGTACTTTTTGTTCAGGTGCTGTTCTAGCTACTGTGTATAGGAGATATTGCCTTGCTGAGTTATGTACCAAAGACTGGACCGGGGAAGATGAAAGTATATTCCGTCTATCAGAATACACATGTGCAGGCTATGAGGTTGGGTGGGAGTTTGTTGACGCTATAAACAGTGGTAAACAAACATTCTCTGGATTTGTTTATTGTATGGATCAAAAATACAAAAGATATCGTCCTCTGGCAAAGGCATTTATGTCTAAAAAAACGTTCATTTCCTGGTGGTTTGCATGGGCTTCTCACATGGAAATCGACTTCAGAACAAAATGCTCCCTTTGTAATGGGTACTGTGAATCCTTAGCTTGCGATGGAACTAAGATTGGTCTGAATTTTAAACAAGCTTTTGTTGATCCAATAGAACATTCAGTATCTGATGCAAAAATCCCAACACCACTAAGAAGAATGGATAGGTGCTTCATTCCAACACCAAATAAAGATGTCGCTGGTAAATATAAGCTGATGAGACAAGAGCTTAAAAATATTTGTCTCAACATTGTAAATAAAGAAACTATTGGTGACAGTTTGAATAATTTTGAACAGTATGTAACTCTTTTCTATGAACAATGCCTTCCATTTGTAAAGCGAATACTGTGCCATGAATCAGTGATTGGTACGACGGATAGTGAAAGAATAGCTGCAGCAAAGTTTCTTGCCATGTTGTTTACAGATTGTCCTGTTGATGATATTGTTCCATTGATGATAACTGATAAGGTGCAAACGTTTTTACAAAGTCAACATGTCTCAGAAGCAGTTTACCCCTTCCTGGAAGATATGAAGAGATTCTGTCCAGAAATGTCAAACTTGTTGTTGACCTCTTATATAGCACACGATCAAATACCAAATGATTTATTGGTTTTTTTAGACTATCTTTGTAAGAAAGTAGTCAATATTCATACCATGGATATCCCTGCAGAGGAACCGGAGCAAATAAATGGTTCATATAACCCAGCCAAGTTTGGTCGAGCTTATTATTTTACTGAACATGGGGAACAGCTGCGTACCATGCGAAAATTCACTATTGACAAAGATAAAAATATCAGTGAAACATTTGATGACCATCCAGATCAACTTTGCAACAAAACATATCCAGATGTTTCAAAAAAGGGAACAACATATCTTTTCCTGTGGTTTTGCCCTAATCATGGACACTGTCTTGGTTATCACATCATAACAGGTAGTGAAGGCAGAAAGGATGCTCTTGCATCTTTATATACTCATTTAGACAATCCACCAGCAAATATATTTTATGATTTTGCATGCAGTTTAAGTGAGTATGCCAAGAATCGAGAATCAGGATATTTTTCTGGTACAAGATTCTTTCATGATATATTTCATGGTTTCAGCCACAAATGCTCATCAGCCTATAAAAGCAATCGGTTAGATGGTATGAATGCAATCAATACAAGTATATGCGAGCAATTTAACAGCTTTTTGCAAAGAATAAAAGCTTCTGCAAAGTTAATGAAACAAACACACTTTTCTTTTTATGTTCAATTTTTCATTCATCAGTGGAATGTGAAGGTTTTACATAACAACAGACTGAGAATGAATATAGCTTGGAAAAGTACAGAGTAATTAGTATTTATATGTTAGGGACAAAGATAATATTTGACCACTGTTGTTTAAAATTGTATTAGTATTTGTTGGGAAAACCAAACAGAAGATGAGTTTTTGCCACAGATTCTTCATCATTTATTTGTAATTTTTACATAACACAATAAAAAGATATTGGTATCTTTATGCTTGATAATAGCGTTTCATTAGCATTGTTCCTAATGCATTACAGGCCTAGGACAAGTTGGTTTGAGTTTATTGGGGTAAATTCTTACAACTACAATCTTATAATGTTTTCTAAGATTCACATACATTGTGACAGACCACACTCCATATCAAGGTATTAATTGATTCAAAATAATTCTAAGAAACCTTTCTGGAATTTTTTACTTCAATAAATTACTTTAGGTTAGAATTAGGTTTAGTACACAAAAATATCATCTCTGTTCGTTATTTCTTTATAAATACTTTTATTATAAAAAAACATAACATGCTCAAAGTTGAATAGATTATTACGTATATTTTATTGCATATATACAAAGGAAAGTTTACTTCATGTGCATTTCCTCAGCTGCAAAGTTTGTTTTGATTTTTTGTTTTGATCATGTGATCAGTATATCCTCCATGAGAGTCTTTAAGAAGCAAGAGATATTTTATGTGAGATTAAGACTATTCTAGCCCATGCTATATGTATCTAGTGTGGACTTCTTTAAATAATTTTAGATTATATAACCTGTGACGAAAGCTTGTTTTCATCAAGACTTCTACTTGAAACTATTTTGGTAAATTTGTAATAGAGATCCTTTTCTCCTGTTCTTGCTTTTTAAATTTTTCGATTTTAACAGATTAAATTTGATACTAATTTTGGATTCTTGGGGTAGTTTTAACAGAGGCTAGATTCATTTTTTAGTTCTTCAACTTTTTTAGTTGTCCCAGGTTTATGGTCCTAAACGATATTTGAGTCACTTTCAAAAACAGAATCAAACATTTATGTTGGATACCAGTTAATTATTGTATACATTTATGAATGGATTTTTTTGATTACTATATAGATGATTTGCAAAGTTATTTTTCTGTCAAACAGATTTAGCATAAACGCTTAAATTTAATTGGTTAACGAAAATTTCAGGTTTAATTTCATCATTGTCTTTTAAACCTGAAAGTAAAACAAACAAAAGACTGTGCAAATCATATCTATATACTGTATATCCATTATGGAATAAAATACATAGATTCCATGAAATTATGCTGTTTTTGACCCCACTTCTGATGATTATGGTATGAATGACCTATTAGATCATACTTCTGCTGTCTATCTAGGTTTGACTTCTTTACTGGACACTAATTTAGTGAGTATATTGTGCAATTTTCTTACATGTCCGGGGCCTAATAGGCAAAGGTAATCTTATGCTATATTGCAAAAACCACAAGATCGTTCATTCAAGGGTCGTCATCAACCAAGAAAGAGATATATAATGATGATGGTTTGTATCTGTCTGTGAGGAGAACTAATTTTGATTTAAAGGTTGTGTTTTCAGGCAGAACACTATCATCATCTCAGTAATTATTTGCCCTTTATTACAAATGAACGAGGAAAAAATATTAAATTTAGTGTAAGCAGACCGTAGCAAATATAAGTTTTGTTAAATTTCTCTTTTTTCGGTCTATTTTTTTGGTTGAAACTTTTAGATTAGTTTACAGTTGACAATTTGCTCACTAACATACACAAGAACAAATACATATAAAATGCACTTTGTCAAAAAATTGGATATATTTTACCTGGTATTCTCACTTGCAAAATCGTATTAGTTAACCTCCTGTAATGTCTCTGAGGTGGAATATGACTATCTTCAAATATATACATAGCTAGCTACTGTATATATAATATGGCGGAGAGTGAAGAAAAGTTTTAAACAGTAGAGCACAGACCAATTACCAAAGAATAATAGGGAAAAGCTCAAGAAAATTCTCAGTCCGGTAAAACACAGTTTTTTATACCTCGTAGCGTGAGCTGAGCCATTCTATATAAACAAAATTATTCCCTTAGATGCCACCCCCATATCATCAGGGGATTTGACCTTGTGGTGGCCAATTGGTACAAAGCAGGACGCAACTTATATCTGTTGTTGACGGCCTGGTGTTTTGTGATGGTGGTGAGATATAGGTTTTTAGTTTCTTCTTTTTTTCTGTTTTATACAGAGGATTGGGAACGACTTTGGAATTTCCCCTTCTACGAGTTGTTATCGCTGTTTATTGGCTCCGTGGCTTCATGGCTTCTTGCCTATGTAGAATGTGACTTAGGTGGCTTCGTGGCTTCATGGCTTCGTCGTTAGTGGG
>JAULBZ010003279.1:0-16772 GCA_032360805.1 Neoturris breviconis
GGACGAAGAAACCAATCAATTGCAAGATCATTGATTCAGCACTCTTCCCCTGGTAACGAATTTTGGAGATGGTCCCTGAGCGTAAATAGAATCTACAGATAAGAGAATCAAGTCAACATTGTTACTGTTCTTTATTCTTCGGATTACTTTTCTGTGCAAGTACTTTGTAAACTTCAAGCTAAATTTATTTATAATAATATTGTTTTGTTAGCACCCACACTAAATTAAGCACCACTCCTCTAATAAGCACCCTCCTTTGAAAGGAAATAATTTTATAAGTGTTGAAATAATTGTTCTGTAAAACAATATCATAAAGAAAAACACAAAAAGCAAATTTTAAAATATTTTTTGTCAGTGTCTTCCCTGAATTTAGCACTTCCTTTAATATTTCAGGGCACACATGGAAGGGTTAGTATAGGGTTGCCATATTAAATTTAGTCCAGTTGGTGAATATCGGGGACATAGTAATTAAGAGTTTAACCCTTCGTTAGTATGGTGGGGTACCCCCGGATATTTGAAGAATATTCAGGGGGCAAAAAGTCACAAAAGTATGATGCAGATTTTTAAAGTAACCTCCTGAATAATAATTTTTGTTATGTTACTTTCGCAGCAAAATTTAAAAATTCCATACTTATGAAGGGTTAATTAACAATTGATTATTGTTAATGTTTTAACATTTAGGATGGTGACAATGATACACCTTTACACATAGCTGCAATCAGGTATGAATTAAGGGACCATCTCCAAAATTCGTTCCCAGGGGAAGTGTGCTGAATCAATGATCTTGCAATTGATTGGCTTATTGATTTAACACTCTTCATTGTAGATTGATTTTTCTATAATTTATCGATTTTGTCTATTTTAAAGCTGCTAAAATGTCTGCTTTTTGAAACGAATTTTGGAGATGACTCCTAACTATTGTGATCATACTCGTCTCGATGAAAATTTACATAGAAGAACACTTAGTTAATGATCTTGCAATTAATTGGTTTCTTCGTATCGAACAACCAATCTATTCTTTGTACCAAAGAAACCAATCGATTGCTAAGTCATTGACATAGCACTCTTCTGTGTAGTTTCAATTTTGTCGAATTTAGCTTAACCTACCAAAAAGTTGTTTAGGAATGAAATATTGAGATGGTCTCTAACAGCGGTCATCACCGTGAAGGAGAGATTTTTCAGAATTTTTTCAGTTAAAATGGCTGAAAGTATTCTGGAAAATATTTCCTTCACAGTGATGACTGCTAGTTATTTAGATTGTACATCAGCAATAAACTTATCTGAATTAAACTTCATTTGATAGCGTTACTTACTATAAGGTTACATGCATTTCTGGTACTTGTCAATTTTTACCAAACCACACAATTAAAATGCTCAAATGCGAAGAATTATGTGAGAAAGCCAAAAGAATACGTTCTATTGGTAGAAATTGACGTCGCACAGCATATGACGTCAATTTCTACCAATGAAATGTATTCTTTTGGCTTTTGCACACAATTTTTTTACCTTGTGGAAATCAGCCTTAAAAGGCATATTCTTCTGTTACATTTTTCACTTAAATCATTGCTCTCTTTCTCCTTTATTTTCACAGTCAATTGTATTTTATTCTCCATTACCAGTGCGTATTATAATGTTAGGGACCGTCTCAAAACTGAAATCTACAGAGGAGAGTACTGAGTCAATGATCTTGCAATGGATTGGCTTCTTCTGTTGAATTTTGTCAGTTTTATTTGATTTGACCATATCAAAAAAGTTGGTTTTGGAGAAAAATAATGGTCCCTCAGTATAATTTCACAACACTGCAGATTTTGAACAAGTTTCCCCACTGGCTAATGTATTTCCTGATCATCATCACACATACAATGTCATTGTCTAGCTAATCTTATCTACTTGTTGTTATAGTAACTTGTGTACATTTGGTGACATGTTTATACACAAAGGTTGTCCGAAAGATAATAAAAATAAGAAGGGATTTACAGCACTTCATCTAGCTGCTATTAAAGAACATGAATTATTTGTGCAAATGTTACTCAATAATGGATGTGATCCAAATATAACAGTATGTTGCAATGCTTGAAATAAGAGCAAACAATCAAGTGTGGAGGAGAGATTTCTGAACATAGCTTCAGGTTTCCAAACCTGCAGCTATGCTTAAAATTCTCTACTCCACAGTGATTATTTACTCTAAATTTGAGCACTGAATTGAGACTGTTAAAGAAAATATATTTTACTTGACTTCTATATCAATTGTTTACAATATTTGTGTCATGTTACATGGATATCTTGCTATACTTTGTACCCATGCTGCTACACCACAATACACAGAGTTTTGAGTGCTGAATCAACGATCTTGCAAAACCCACTGGTGTTGTTCCTTTCAATTACGTTATGAAGCTTTTAGTCAAGGGTGATGTAGTATATTTCTTGCTTAGCCAGGAGTCCCAGCATTGTTTGCTTCTCACAATTTATTTCCTATAGATAATCTTCATAGTATAACTCTCCCAAAAAGGTCAGGTGTAAAGGCCGGTTTTCACCTCTCAAGTTGGCTGTGCGACTACTGCAGTCAGTAGCAAATGCGTAAATCCAGTATTTTGATTGGCTGAGTGTATTTTTGTTTACCTTGGTTGATTTTTACTTCTTAGGAATCATCAAATGGGAATACCGCTCTTCATATTACATGTGATAATGGTAATCTAATGTTGGCAGAGACAATACTCTCATCACCAGTATGTGATATTCGAGTCGCTAATTCAAATGGTTTTAATGCATTACATTATGCTGCATTGAAGGGGAGAGCAGAGTAAGTCTGATGTTGCTATGTATTGAAAATGCATTGATAAAGTAGCATTGTGTAACTTTAGTCTTCATTGCAGTGATGAGAGTTCAATTGCTCAATCTGAAGTGCTTTTAAGCTGCGTTGCCAGACTACCAGAATAGAATATTCTCTTTGTAAAATACCTATTTCAATGACAGAAACTTTTCCGAAAGAAAAATGGCAAAATGTTTGATTTTTGCTTGGAGCAAACCTTTGGTTGGCCATTATTATAAGGTTGATATTCACGAGGCGAAAATTTTGCCAAAAAAACCCCATAGTGTGACGTCGATTCCTACCATTGGAAATTCTTCTTTTGGCTTTCATCGCAATTTCTTTTTGCCTCGTGGAAATCAAACTTTACCTTTATGCAGAAAATTCAAACAACTGCTGATTTGCTTAACATTATTTAACATCTCTCTTTTAACTTTTTTTAACCTCGTTTCCAGGGCTTCTTTCCGCTTTTTCACTTTTTTTGCACCGTCTCTCTCGTCAAAAAGCGGAGAGAAGCCCTGGGAATGAAGTTGAACTTTTTTGACACGTTTACTAACTTTTTACAGATATTATGATTATCTTTTGCTGGCTAGAGAGGAAGAGTTAATAAAAACAGTGTCCATTACCCAGCTGTTCTTATATGGCTGTCCTTATATGTAATAGAGTACGATTGGAACATTCAGTAAATTTTGTGGGATAACATCTTCCTAGTTAACAGCATAAGACACTTTCACAAGCATAAACTATTGCAGTTACTCAATCTGAGAAAAATATAGGGACGTAAACTCTCTCACACAAAAACTGTGAAAACTACAAAAGTTTTTTCTAGTGGAAGTTTCTGCCATTAAAGTTTTTGGCAGGAGTGATTAATTAATAGGCCTTTTCACAAATACATAAAAACAAGTCGTTGACTGCTGAAAGTAGAACTCGTGGCAATGCACTAACTTCCTTTTTGTGCACTACAATTCACAAAAGTAAGTTATTGCATTGCACCAAGTGCTACTTTGAGCAGCCAACACCTCGTTTTCATGTATTTGTGAATAGTAGGTATATATTTTTACGAATGGTATAAAATAAAATATTAAATCGTAGTTAAAATTTATCCACAATTTATCTTGGAATTTATTAGATTTCTCTGACATCTTATTTCAATCTTTGTTTGGTTGTAGTATTGTGAAAGTTATGCTGAAAAAATTTCCAGAAGCTATAAACAGCAAGAAAGACGATGGTTTTACTCCATTACACATAGCTGTTATCAATGGTCGCGAAGACATAGTTAATGTGATGCTATCCTCTTATGAAAGTGGTGAGATCATGCTTGAAATGGGTACAAATGGTGGTAAAACTGCTCTTCACCTTGCCTGTACTGAAGGGTACATTAGTATTGTGAGACTGCTGTTACAATATGGTGCTAATATTAATGCTGAAGATAATGATGGAGATACTGTTCTGCACTTTTGTGTGATGAAGCACCTACTGTTATGTAAATTACCACAGTTTCTGCAAAGGTCACAAACATATCCTGACGTAGACACAGTAAGTAAAAACACAAAGTATTTATAACCAGTGGCAAGCCTGAATATAACTTCCGGACATCACCTGTGGAGGAGTGTTTTTTGAGTAAAATGTTCAGCTTAAAAGCTGAACATTATACTCAAAGAACACTCCTCCACAGGTGATGTCCGGCAGTTATATTCAGGTCTGAGTGGTGTAAATAAGAGTAACTAATCACGGTGGTGAAGGAAACTTTAAGTATAGGCAGTGCTAAAAAATACTCCTCCGCAGTGATTATTTGCTCGTATTTCGAGCACTGGTAATATGTCTATACATCAATGGTCTCATGCCATACAACTTCTACTCAGTGTGCAAAAGCTTATTCAAAGTCAGCAGTAAAGATGCTAGAACCACGTCGAACTACTTTGTTCTAGCGTTTTTACTTCGGACTTCGAACAAGTTTTTGTCCACTGAGTACAGGTACACAATGACTTGTGATGAGTGCATGTTAGGTTTTCAATGGCCACAACAGCATGCAGTGGGTGCATTTCTGGTTTGCACTTAGTGCAATGGTTAGAAATGGGCATGTTGGATGTCTGTAGACATAGTACAGTCTTCCCTTTGCCGAATTCCATAAAATTAGTTATGTCGATTTAATGTGAGCGTGACAACGCACTTGACAACAACTTTTAACCCCGTCAGGCCAGAGGAGGGGGAGGGGTTGGGTGGGGTGGGGTTGGGCACTTTGTGCTTTGTCTAAATGAATGAATGGCTTATGTGACTAGAAATTTTATGACTACCTGTAATTTATCGGGGATCATTTTAAAAATAAAATATTTCGGTAACTGGGGATAATTTCCCCTTGCAACCATATTTTTGACAGGTGCTTGAAAAATGTTTTTAGAAAAATATATTTGGAACAAAAACTTTTTAACCTAAAAAAAATATTTTTCAGCACCCATTTTTTCGTGATAATATCATCACGAGCAATGACGTCATCAAGAAAATTAGTATGCTAAATTGTTAGTTATGTGTTGACCTAACTTTCTGGAATGGTTTCTGCATGGTTCCATCAAAAGTTATGGGTGGGGGCACTTTGTTTCCCTCCTCCTCCCTTCCCTTTTGGGTGAAATAGGGTTAAAGTAATGCTAATATTACGAAACTTAGTGAAGTTACTTAAAATCACAAAATAAATAAATCTGATAAGTCCCGTTTTTCCGGATAATTTTTTTTAGTATTTTCCAACATGTTCACTAAAAATCCGCAAAAGAAACTTTAAATACCTACCCAAAACTGCAAACAGAATGGAAAAACTCTTTTAATCAAATTTCTAATAAAGGATAGTCTTTAAAGAAAATTAGCCCTTTAAAATTAATTATGATGACGTCATCAGAAAAACTCTGACTTCAGCAAAAAATATTTGGTACCATTTTGTTTCTTTTGTGATAGACTCTAACTCTACAAAGTTTCATCTCAATCCTATTAGTCGTTCAAAAGCTTTGAGAAGCCCCAAAAAGCCCAGGCATATATACAGGGTTAACATGTGCGTACTTAAAGGTTTTTAAAATTTGCCAGAGAGCAGATAGACGGTGTTGAAAGATGTTCAAAAGTTAAACAGACTTTCAAGTTAAAGCTGAAATAGCAAGATTCTTGGGCATACTTACTTTAAATGTTTTACCATAATACGTTATCTAGAGCGTAACAATTTTGAATCTTTAACCCTTCATTAGTATGGTGTGGACCCCCTAAATTTTTAAATTTTGCTGTGGAAGTAACATTACAAAAATTACTATCCAGGAGGTTATTTTCTTACATATTTTAAAAATCTACATACTTTCGTGACTTTCTGCCCCCTGAATTTTCTAATACCTTCCCATGAATTAACAAATTTCCGGGGGTACCCCACCACACTAACGAAGGGTTAAATGAAAACACACACTTGCTTAATTGGCGATGGTGTAGTAGTATGCACCTTCAGTTTTCACCAGTGCGGTCAGAGTTCAAATTCAGATAAAATAAATGCGGTGCACTCAGTCTATTAAGAGCCATCGACTGACCCCATGCCGGCCTGGGGCAAGTTAAAGCAATGGTTTCACGTATCTCTAGCTGTGAGTTAACTTAGTTGACAGTTGAAGAGAAGGAAGAACCACTAACTGATGTGGCTTCACTGAGGACAATAAACTTCCGGTTACTAATCGTCTATTAGATCTAAAAACTGTTTTTTTAATAAATTATAACCAATCAAATTATAATCAGAAAAAGAAAACAACTGGAAAGTACTATTTCTTGTGATATTTCGTCCTCTTCTAAATACAAGTAAGATTATGCTAATAAGGATATTTTCTCTGCACTCTTGGTGAAAAATAAATTGAGATATTCTTGTTTACTCGAATTTCTGTATACTGTGGAATTTGAATTATCAGTTACTTCGGATAACTTGACCATTAGTTATCCTTAAACTAATTATTTAATCCCACGGTACTTGAAATCAAATGTCTTCAAAATCCTCAGATTTCTGTGTATTTGCCTCTCCTAGTTTTCAAAATCATCCAAATTTTGTTTACATAACAATAACATTTATAGTATGGCAAAAGTTGGCAGAATGTTTTTTTTTTACTCGGTGATAACGTTTGGCGCTTCAGTTTACGAAATCAAAAAGCGTGATTTAATATAACCAAAATCAATACAGCTACACTACTGCTAATGTACAGTTAATCCAGTAAGCAAAGAATAGTTAAAGTCAGTACTAAATGCGCTATAACAATGTCAGACAACATTGTTCAAGCGTTCTTAATGCGGGCATTGAAAACATTTTTGCCCATTGGAAATATAGTAGTGCTGGAAATAAAATAGATTCTACAAAGTATGAAGGTGTGCTCAAAATTTCCTTCTCCACTATTTTTTTACAAACTGATTATATATCCAGCAGGCAAAAACCTGTTCAAAGTCAGCAAAATAACGTTAGAACAACGTTTTTTTTGCCGGCTTGGTTGCAAAGTCTAATCGGTCAAGATTATAGATGAGTCTAAAAGCTGTTTGTGATGCTAGTGCACAAGAAGAATATATTCAATGGTTGATCTTCTTTGTTTATACTTTTGTGAGTATGGGTGCACGCATAATATATTTCCATCAACGATTATATTGCAATTTCAAATTAGTCAAGATAATAGATATGTCTAAAGGTTAATTCTGGTGCTAGTCTACACTCGCGATATATACACAATGGTTGATATTCTTTGTTTATTGATTTTTCAAGTATATGGATACATATATTCGTCTTCTCATATTGCATATAAAATTCGTCATTGGAACCAACCACATGGAATGCAGGTGCTTTATCACAATTACTATCTGCAGTCAATCTGTTTTCATTTTTGAGGCTACGTCTTACAGTCCCTACACATTTATCACCTACCATCCATTGACGATTATCATTAAAGGTGAATAGCGAATTCTCTGAAATTGAACAGTTGCCAAGCATCAGGATATCATCTTCATACCATACACATTGCTGTATACCATGCGTTAGTTGCATTTGAAACCTACAAGATACTCTCGTGTCATAAAATGACACATTTGATGACTTTGTTAACCCGCCTTTGCATCTTTCTTGTGATAACAGTGCACATGTATGTGTTTGGTTACTATGGTGATATATATTTATTGATTTACAACTAGGTGTATTTAAACAAAAACCAAAACAATTTGTATATTTATTCACGTTCATGCGTCCAATCTCATCTTCTTTTAACATTACATCATCACTTATGTGATAAAACGTTATTTCTTGTGATAAGACTATCATGATAGATGCAAGCCACAACAATGTGACTACCCCAATCATTGTATTTGCTGGTAAAATCTTCAGAACTGAATTTTTAGGACGATGCGTGCAGTTACTACAAGCAAGATGAAATGAAATATTTAACCCTTGTGATAAATGCTCACTTCAATTTATTCTTTTCATACAAATTTTGTATTAGAATTAATATTTTAAGGATGATAGCTAATTTAAAAAAATAGGAAAACAACTTGATTCGCAGTGGGCAAAGACTTGTTCAAAGTCCGCAGTAAAGACTCTAGAACAACGTTTTCAGCATTGCTCTAGCGTCTTTACTGCGGACTTTGAACAAGTGTTTGCCGACTGGATTTAGTAGATGATTAAGTAAGTAAGAATTCAGATTTTCAAGATGTTGTCAATAAATGCATGAATATTTGGCACTAATTTTGACAGTTAAAAGAATGCTACAATCAAGGTCATAAATATTTTTATAGATTTTTTACCGTCTCAGCTTTAGCCCACTGTGTATAATATAAATCCCCTCCTTTGTAGTATGCTCAAAATAAGAATAGATAGAATCACTGCGGAGGAGGGATTTTTGAGAATAGCTTCAGGCATTGTAGCCTAGAGCTATTCTAAAAATCTCTCCTCCACAGTAATTATTTGCTCCTATTTCGACCATGGCTTTGGATATATTTTAACACCGTACTGCTTAAGATGATCTTGTTAATGATTAAGACAGGTGACGTATCTTTTAACCACTGTAATGGCTTCATTTAGAACTCGTGCAAACGAATTCGCCTAGTGGAAATCCGCCTGGTAAAGCCTGCTAACAACAGGAACATTAATTTTTAAATGAAAAAACTCAACTGAATAACTCGAACTGTTATTCATCAGAGTGTTTTGATTTTAAAAATTCCCATTTCAAATTTGTAGCTGTTGAAGTCAAGATGTCCAATGAAACAACCATGAAGGACAAACTTATTTCGGTCGCCTAATCCTATCTACAACCCCTAACATAAATTAACATTTTACGAATTTCAACTACTAATATACACCACAAGTAAAGCATAAGTGCGGAAAACGACCACGAGAAGTCCTTAGAGATTTATTTCAGAGATTTCTCAGCTAGACTTAAAAGCCTAGGGCTTAGGGTGGGTTTATTGAAATCTCGACATATTCTGTTGTTTCTAGTCACCTAGTACCCAGGTTATTTTAACAAATTATTGTTTTGGCGCAGCTTGTCTTGCTAAAAAAAAATATGGCTTTTTGTCTCAGTTGAAATTCCGAATTTTTGCACGAATTTCACTTTGTCTCAAATATTTATGTAGAGGAATTTGTAGATTGGTCTTTTAAAGGATATTTTTGACTGGGAGATCAATTTGACCCCCCATTTCCAAAGCCACAAATCCTTTTTCCACCAAACTTGATAGGGTTATAGACCATTATTATAAAAACAGTTACTGAACAGTATATGAAAGTATTTTTGCAAAGGTGGCTATTGTAATTTTTTTTCTCTTTAAAGTTCTCTTTATCAAGAGAAAATAATTAATACTGTTGGCTGTAAAGCCATGAAGTGCCAAAATCGTAAAATATATTTAAAAAAATTATCTAGGTAGTTTCAAAAGATGGCCAATAGAATACGAAGTAATGCCGTTATTGTCCTGAAATTTCAGGAAATTCTTCGAGAGTTTCGAAATCATAGTGTTTATAGGGGGAGGAAGTGGAGTCTAATTGGCCTCCCCTCAGTCTAGATAAGGTTGATGGGAGTATGAATAATCACTGCGGAGGAATAAATTTTGAGCATAGCTTCAAGCTACAGAGCCTGAAGATATGCTCCAGTATTCCTCCCCCACAATGATTAGTTACTTTTATTTCGACCACTGCTGTATGTATGTATTGTTGTTAGGTGAAAGCTAAATTCTCTTCTAAAGAAGTGAGCGGTATTGTCATTGCATGTTTTCTGATTGCAAATGGTGCATCTCTAAGATATATGAATCATCAAGGAAAGAGTGTATTAGATGCATGTACAGAAGATGAAAAAATAACAAAGTTGCTTCAAGCATTTGAGAAGGCTCCTAACCACGTAGATATACAGAAGTATGTTCTTCACCCAAAACCTTGTTCAAAATCTGCAGTAAATTGAAAACGCTGTTATAGTGTATTTATCGCTGACTTTGAATAAGTTTTAGCCCAATGTGGATACTACAATCATTCAAAGCCTGAATATAACTGCCAGACATCACCTGTGGAGGAGTATTTTTTTAGTCTACTCAAAAGCACTCCTTCTCAGGTGATGTCCGGCAGGTGTATTCAGGCTTGACTTTGTTCAATGTTATTTATTGCATTGTTTGTTGTGCACTCACATTAATTTTATGCTATGTAGTAGCTTGATATTTAACAGATTGATCCAAAGACCGGTTACATAATTCTCTTTGTTTGCTGTTTAGACCAAAAATCAAAGAAGCAAAGAAATCAACAGCGGTGGTTAAGAAAGTATCAATTTCACAAAGCGAAGCTGTTGAAAAATGTCGTATGTGTGATGAAGGTATTAATGGGAGATTTCAACCATGTGGACATGCTGTATTATGTTATGATCATGCTCAATGTATGAGAAAATGTCCAGATTGCAAGGTATGATGCTTGATTCCTACTAGGCGAAATAATCTCCGCAAAAGCCAAAAGAATACATTCTATTGGTAGAAATTGACGTCACCCCATGTGTGATATCGATTTCTACAAATGATTTCGTAGCGAATTTTTCACCTAGTTGAAACCAACGACTATTTTGATAGGGTTAAAGCGGGTTTCCACTGGGAAAGCTTAAATCCAGTGAGAATGATCTGCACGCAAAAAGGTTTGCCGAGTTAAAAAGTTCAAATGAGCAATGTGAACGTTTTTATCAATTAGACTGGAGTCGTATGCTTCAGAGAGCTACCGCAGCTATATAATAATCCGGTAGGGTATATACCTTATCGAAGAAATTAATGAAACCAAATAATCCTGTACATGTACATTAATTATTTTTCAACGAATTGTACGATACGTGGCAGGGAAAAATAATTTCCTAACCACCGTAGGATTTCTTCGTAAATCAAATGCAAGATCATTTTGGGTGAAACTCGTTTAGGAATCCATGAAAAGGCTCCCTACTAAAAGAATTTTATCCTTAAATTGATCTTAGTGGGTAAAAACCTGCTCAAAGTCAGCAGTAAAGACGCATCTTTACTGCGAACTTTGAGCAGGTTTTTTCCCGCTGAGATATTGTTTTGATTTTTATCCATAGGTGGATGTAGCAAGCGTGACTCGTGTTTCTGACGAGGTTCTTCCGTGTTGTATCATTTGCCGTGATACGATTGTTAATATGATTTTTCAACCTTGTGGTCATAAGATTGCCTGTTATGGTATGTTTCAGCGGTCGAAATAGGAGCAAATAATCACAACGGAAGAGTGCTGTTTGAGCGTAGATTCAAGCTACGAAGCCTGAAGTTATGCTCTAAAATATCTCATCCGCAGTGATTATTTACTTTTTTTTTGACCACTGTGTTTATTAGGATACAACATAATCTGGTTATTTCAATCCCTCAGCTCTGCAAGCACACGGCGTCGAAACAATGTTGATCCGACGTTGGTCGACGTTGATCCAACGTCGCGTGCCCACTAGGAGGAAAACCAGAAAAATATTCGATATAACATGGGTTTAAAATAACCATATCCGAAATAACCGGATTTTATTTTCGTGTTCTGATATCCATCGAAAGGAGGTCATTCAATCGTCTGGGCAACTCTTGATCTACTTGCAGAAAGTTAATAAGACTTGTAGAGTTGTTATTATCGTCAACAGTTTGTAATCTTCTCCATTAGGCGCACGAAGTCGAAACATCGTCAAAGCGACGTCCGTTTTGACGTTGTTTCAAAGTTGATTTGACGTCGTATGCCTGCAGAGTCTCGATTCTGTTTTATTGCAAAATACTTACTATTCCAAAAAAAAAAAAAAAAACTTGCGTTGTTTAACAAAGTTAAAGTTCGTTATACGTTTTTGAGTCTGAAATTAACTTAGGTTTTTAAAATGGTTTTCGTGGAAGCGACCATAGAAAGTCGAATATCTGCTAGAAATAATAGCTGGATCAATTAGCCACTTTGGTTTTAAAATATGCGTCTTTTGAAGTTTGCTTTGGGAACCTATATCACGAGAGGCACTTTTATGCCTTTTCATTTGATCTGAAATACTTTTTCCCCCAGATTTAAATCACCTCGTATCGACCTCTTTTTAAAAATGATTTTTAGCCTACTACATGAAACTTCAAATGATTAATAATAACCAGGAAGTTCCGTCTATAAATAACTAAAATAATCATCAGAATCATTACACTACAGCGCTCGAAATAAAAGGTGAAGGGATTTTTGAGAATAGTTTTTAGTCCATAAAGCCTGGAGCTATGCTCCAAAAGCTCTCTTCCATAGTGATTAAACTACTGCTCTAAAATTTCCAAGCGCTTTAAGAATTGACAAAATTATATATGAATAGACCAAATGATATGCAGTAAAGAAGTTAAAACAACGTCGAACATAAGTTTTTGGCCGCTGGTATATTCAGCGTGAGCCTAAAAGGGATATATTCGAAGTTAGATTGAGAGCCTGATAGCTCTGAAAGAAAACAACAATATTAATTGACCGATTTATAAACAAATTGCGAGGGTATGTTTTATAAATAAAGTCTTCTTTTTTAGGTTGTGGCAAGAAGTTTAAGGTTTGTCTTACATGTGACAAACCGATTACGCAAAAGATACCCATTGGTAAGTTAAAGGTTAAATAATTCGCTATAAAAGAAGAGAAGACGTCCCATTGTTTGATATGACGTCAATCATCACGTCGAAAATACGTATTCTGACGCTCGTCGCGTACCCACTGGGGATGGTTTAGTTCATGCTCGTACTTCACGTTATGTAATCGTTCTTATAAAATGTTTTCTGATAATAAAAAATGTATAAGAAAGTAAGATCAGGCACGCACGACGTCGGATAAACGTCGAGTTGTTTCGACTTCGACTCGACGTCGTGTGCTCTGATCTGGTAATAAACAGTTCGAATACGGAGTTATAGAAGTCCATATTCATTTGTCTTTCACGCTATGGGACTGATTTTAGGTGACGTCGACTTTGCAGATGATGGTGCACGAGCAGCAAGTGGTGGTACGAGTGAAACAAATCTCTGTAATATTTGTTATGAACGACCCAGAAATGCAATATTTTTATGTGGTCATGGAGCTTGTAAAAAGTGCGCTTATGTTTTAAAGGCTTGTCATATATGTCGTAAAAAGATTGATCGAATTATCGAAACTTTTAATTAACCAATTTGGATTATGACGTAATGAATAATTAACACTTAATTTATGACTTAATCGTACATTGCATCACTCTTATTCAAGTTGAAATTTCACGCTATATAAAAATATGTAAATGGACGCTTCCCAGTGGGCAAAAACTTATACTAGCGTCTCTCCTGCCGACTTTAAAACGTTTTTACCATCTGGGTTTTATGTATTTCCGGTAGCAGAAACAAGGGTAAATAATCATTGTGGAGGAGTGGTTTTGCTAACCTCGTTCTCAGGGCTTCTTCTCTCTTTACGTTTAACGCTGGGGCTAAACTCTTATAACTTTTGATTAAACAATGCCGTGCACTTTCCAGTCAAAAATACTTTTTTTAGGTGAAAATATTTTTGTTCCAAAACTGTATACCAAAACGTTTTTCAGGAAAAAATTATTAGAAAAGATTTTCTTTTTGAATTTTTTTTTACCACCTGTTAGAAATTTAGTTGCTAAGGGAAATAATTATCCCTAGTTACCGGATTTGTTTTACAAAATGACCCTAGATAAATTGTATGAAAAGTCCGAAAATTGCCATTTGTTAAAAAGTTATGAAAGAAATATGAGAAGGAGAGCCTTTTTAGCCCCCCCCCCCTCCTTCCCCCAAGGGTTAAAACGCCATTCCAGCTAATAAAGGAATCTCTATCAACACGTTCCAAGCACTACCTTACCTAACATCGTACCTAACATGCTACCCTGTTTTCCTCAGGGATGAAGGGAAGTGGATAGTGGATTCCACCAGTATTTTGTTTTACTTTATATAGATTTTTCTGCTGAAACTTAGAACCCAATACATTTAAAATGCTAATCTAGCATATAATGATATAGTGTATAATTTTCTGATACTCTTTGCGCTGTTCTCAAGGCATCATTTTTAGTCAGGCTATGGAAATTGTGTGTTCTCTCTCTATATATGTGGAATCTCTCTGTATTAAAGAATGTTATTTAGGTTTCTAATATCTTGAAGTTTCTTAACTTTTTGGAACTTTCTGTTGTGTAATGTTTGGAAATTTTTATGACCATAGCCAACCTTATTCCCAAGACTTCAATTGCAAGAAGCCCTGGACCATAGCTGTTGTATTTTGAAAAATAAATAGGTCTTAGTTCCAAACTGTCTGTATGTTCTCTTGTTGGAATTCACCCATGCGTTCCGTCCTGTAGACTAGGAAAAACACAAATCGTTTTATATATAATCTTCCCGCTACTCTCAAGGTTATTTTCTTGTTAACTCTGCGTTAGTATGGTGGGGTACCCCCGGAAATTTGTTAATTCATGGGAAGGTATTAGTAGATTCAGGGGGCAAAAAATCACAGAAGTGTGATGCAGATTTTTAAAATATGTAAGAAGATAACCTCCTGAATAATAATTTTTGTTATGTTACTTTCACGACAAAAATTTCAGGGGTTCCCTGTAGGTAACTATGCAGTTCTGCTTTTTACTTGGGTACTAGGCTGCTAGTGATAGCAGAATTTGACGAGTCTACAAATAGTAAAGAAGAATTAGCAAGTGAACTATAATTATGGCAACCAAAACATGGATATTCTTCTGTAGGGCGACCAGCCAGCACCTACCTCGATCAATTAGTAGAGGACACAGGATGTCAACTCGAAGAACTACCAGCACTGATGCAAGACACACACGAGGGGAAAAGAAGAGTCAGATTTAACAGGGCAAGCTCGACCGATGTGAGGTACAAATAAAACGACTTTAGATCCTAATAAACGAGATAAATCTCTAGAGAATTCCGGTGGTCGTTTTCCGCATTTATGTTTATTTGTGATATCGAGAATTCACCAAAATCTGCAAAATGTATAATAAATTATGACCAAGGATGTGGATCTCCTTTATTTTTCAGATTTAAAAAAAAGAAGAAAATAATTAAGATGTTATCTGATCAAAATGTACCCTTCCTGATTCACCGCAGAGTGTAATAGTGTATTTTATTGACAGTTGCTCAGAGGGACACTTGTCTTTGTGGATCCTTGCGTCGGTGCGTCTGAAATGATACGTGCAAGTGTGTATAAGTGGGTGGATCTGCACAAATGTGTATGGTTGTTCTAGGTAGAGATATTGTGTGCAATTTACCCTGCACGTAGCTCATTATTATGCCGAGATACTTTAAGTCGTATACCACTCATGGCTAACTGTGGGCTAACGGAGACACAAAAGAAGGATAGCTGTTTCCAACATCTAGTCTAAAATTTGTCAGTATAATTTGATGTTTCTGATCAAGTTTTGGAGAAAAGGAGTATAAAATGATCGAGATTGATTATCAACATCATAATAGATATAATTTATGTTACAAATCTCAAATCTGTCAGATCTCAACAATGCGGTAGTTTACAACCTCGTTCCCAGGGCTTCTTCTCTCTTGACGAAACATCAAGAGAGTAGACGCCCTGGGAACGAGGTTGGGTAGTTTATTAAAACAGAATTTAAAATTCAGATAAATCCCAATGGAGGATTGTTCGAGAATAGTGCTCATGTTTCGAAATACTGTTTAGGCGTAAGGGCTTGCCTTAATCGATCATTTACGCTATTTGATAATTCCAAGATACGTATTTGTATCACACGTTTCTATACACATTTCTCCTTTCTAAAAACCTCACCAATATATAGTCGCTTAAACTTTGGCGCTTCTCCGCAATAGCAATGATGTGAGGCCATATACACTTTACACAAGTTTCTTATTTGTTTTTTAAAAGAAGTCATATAGTACTACTAAAAAACTTAAAAACCTAAGAAAAGATACGAAATGAAACTGTTCGTAATGTCTTCAGTGTCTGTGACAACTAAAGAAAGGTGCTTCGAAGCTTGATATCTCGAAAAATATATGATTGTTTCTTACCGTTTGCAAATTTCAGTCGTGTTTCTTTTTTTTTTTACTTAAATTCAGTTCTGTTTCTTATAAACTTGTTTCTTATATAACAACAACAAAAAGTGTATAGCAATATGCCCCCGTCTTGAAGCAGATGGGTTCTTTTTTTGATTGATTCCATGTCAAAATAGTCAAGGATAACACCTTTATTGAACACCTTTCAAAACATCTAATGTTTTCCATAGCAACGTATTAGTTACAAATGCTACGGCTTATAAAGTCTCTACTTCTGATTATTTGTTTTTCTCCTTGGAAATAATGAGATTTGCGGGGTAGTAGCCGGTTGTGGCTAAGAATAGGAGAAACGCATGAAAGGCTAAGCTAAAATATACAACAAAAAAGAAAAGAAGCACTCTATGGGAACGAGGTTTGGAAACTTCAGATGGTAGCAACATTAGACACTGACTTCCATCAGTGTGTGTTTTACAGAGAAGGAGCTGTGTTAATA
>JAULBZ010003280.1:0-16762 GCA_032360805.1 Neoturris breviconis
TGAGATAATTACTAATTTGTAATGGCATGTAAAAAAATCGCTCTGAAAATAGGTCAGGTCCGCCTTAAACACCTGTGAGCCAGTGTACAGCTTTCTCTTATGCACCAGTTTTTATTTGATTATTCTGATGGGAAAACCAAGTATTTTTACCGATGTATGATTTTTTATTAATGTATTTGTCGTACTCAACGCAATTGGAGGATTTTGCAGAGGATAATGACAATACTTTTGCGAGTCTTAAAAACAGAGCCTTTTGTTAAATTTTGTTGTTATTTCATATTTTTTGCAATTATTATTTCTCAAAAATTTACAATACAACTCCAGATTATAAGCGCCACCACTTCAAGGAGCCACTACGGCACCCAGGTGCTAACTACAGGAAATATGGTAATCACTCTAGAGGAATATAAACGGCATATATATTTTCTGTTGTTCTATTTTTATTTTATTTCCTTTTTTAGAATTATGAATAAAAACTAAAATATGAAGAAAGGAAAAAAGAAATCTAACACATTCAAATTTCTCAACTTTGCTGAAAGAATTTCTGATATAAAGATTGATGTTTATCATAGCACTAATAAGACACATGAAGTTCCTGAAAATGACAAAGATACTTTTTTTCGTGAAGCACTGGAGAAGTGGGCTGAATTAAATTGTTCATTAGATTTTACTGCATTTTACCGAGAGGTTAGATCCTATGTACAAAGCTTCAATCAGTTAGTTTATCACAAAGATCATGTTGTTGGAGTTTTAAAAAAATATTTAGCAAATCCGGAATCACTTACAATAGAACCTTGTCTTGATCTGCTGACTCAACTTTCTAGAGATTTATTGCAAGAATTCTCTCCTTATTTCGAGGATTTTTTCATGCTATTGGTAGTGTTCTTGAAAGGTCAAGATACAGCTTTGATTGAAAACACATTTATTTGCTTAGCTCATATATTCAAATTCACATGGCGATATATGATTCGAGACTTAAAAGACGTGTTTAGGTAAGTTTTCAACTTTACTGCTGACGTTGAACAGGTACTTGCCCACTGAAAGACCACATTTGTAATGTCTTCATTCAACGCATAACCTTATAAGTAACTTTTCCTCTTTTGATGTTGTTTTGCCTACTGATGGACTCTTATGTATGGCACAGGGGCATAGAAACACGGAAATGAACAAAACAATGTAATATCTACTTTGTTTTTGTTTGGTCAAACCTGAATTATTGGCAGTCAGTGACCGCTGACCGGCCATTATTTCAAGCGTTTGTATTTTAATGAAGAAAGGAAATTATTGGAAGAAAGTGTATTCTTCTGTTGCATTGTTCTATTATTTAGTGTTATTCATTTCAACAATGATCGAAACCTTTTATTAGATGTTACCCTTATAAATAAAATACATGCATGATTTCTTTAACCAATAAGAACATAGTAAAAGCATATAGTATGTTTTATGCATAGCCTATGTACATGTAGCCTATATACCATAGTGGTCGCAATAAGTGTACTTTGGAAGAGTGATATCTGAGCATAGCAAGCCTAACTCTATGTTAAAAAATCCCTCCACAGTGATTATTTACTCGTATTTTGACTACTGACAAAGGCATTCAAAACATTAAAAGCATATAGCTTATTTCCTATATTAGGCTAAACACATGCCCATATGCCTTTTCTCTATTTTTATGTATATAAATGTTTGTATGCAAATCATATTTATGTGCTAGGTTTGCAGGCTATTATCATACCGTTTCTTTAAATGAGCAGTGATTATTTGCTCTTAGTTCGAATGCTGACTCAACAAAAAACATTTTAACATTTAGAATATATATGTGCCTACTATCTAATGATCAAAAGCGACATATTCAAATATTTGCTGCAGAATCATTTGCATTTCTGATACGGAAATCTAAAGACAAAAGTAATGTGATTGGACATATATTTGAACAACTCAGTGATGAAGTACAGCTTGCAGAAGGTCTTGGTTATCTTATATTTCATTCTATCAAAGGAGTCAAACATCAATTCAATTTCGGTGCGGAGGACGTACTCAAATACTGCCTTCAGTCTTTGACAAAAGAATCTACTAACAAGGAGCAGGTAAATATGTTTTAGATAAGGAGCCATCTCCAAAATTTGTTACCAAAAGCAGATATCTTAGCAGCCTTAAAAAAGTAAAATTCAATAATTTTGAGAAAAAGCAATCTATGATGAAGAGTGTCGAGTCAATGAACTTACAATTAATTGGTTCCTTCGGAACGAAGAAACCAATCAATTGCAAGATCATTGATTCACCACTCTTCCCCTGGTAACGTATTTTGGAGATGGTCCCTAACTTTTCTGGTATTCTATTTGAGATATTCTTGAGACCTTTCATAAGGTCATGGTCAAAAATTTGGAGATTTTTAAAGGTCTTCGATTATGTGTGGTTACCATTAGCTGAAGTTTTAGGTGGTGGTTGACCCATTTAGGTGGGGGGGTATTTTTTCAGGGGGAGAGGTTGCAACATATTATAAAATCTTATTTGTTAGCAACTTAATGTCATTTTTGAACAATAACATCTATCTATCTCAAGGGGGAGGGGTTGCAACATATTGAAAAATCTAATTTGTTAGCAACTTAATGTCATTTTGAAACAATAACATATCTATCTCTTAAAATTATTCATTTTAATCATCAACATCTATACACACTATGCACACTATGTTTCCTTTTAAGCAATTTGACTATTAATATATATGTTATAGGCATTATTACTGTTGAATAATACATGGCTTTCTTCATTAAAACATACTTCAGAAGAACATTGTTTGTTATTATTCGATTCTTTGTATGATGCAATAGAAAGATGTTCGAGTGAAGATTTGAATGCATTGAATTGTTTGGTTAATTTACTTGCATTAAGCGTTCGATTTAAAGATGGAAAGTTAATTCCTGATCAGTACAGATTGTACCAAGTAAGTTTTATCTATATTTCGTGTGCATAATTTCGGTGTTTGAAATAAGAATAAATAATCACTTTGGAGGAGTGATTTCTGAGCATAGCTTAAGGCTTTAATGCCTGAAGCTATGCTCAAAAATCCTTTCTCCGCAGTGACTATGTGCTCTTATTTCAAACACAGGATTCTTATTGGTTATATTTATGCATGGAAATGATTGTTTTTTCACCAGGGTCCATACTACATGCGCTCTGCCACAGAACTTAATCTTTATATTTTAGAAAGTTTAAACAGATGCTAATGTTTTTTGTAAGAATGTCTGTGTTCATTTTACTGAAAACAATAATGCATGAATTAAGTTCAAATAATCCCTGTGGTGGAGTTAGTTTTGAACATAGCTTCAGCCTACAAAGCCTGAACCTATATTTTCTAAAATTACCTTTCCCGTCATAGATTGTATGTTCTTATTTCGAACACTGCAGAATCCAGAATTTTGAATGAGTGAACAAGAAAGCTTCTTGAATGATTGAACAAGGAACAATTTTCAGGAATTTTAATTAAGGCTTAATTTTTCTATGCCCTGTAATAGTAATGGCTCCTATCACAAAAATAAATGCTTTGATCCTATTATAGATAATACTAGTTCTTTCATCGTTAAATAATGGAGAGGTTTCATCCAGTCTACTTCAAGTGTTCCTGACATCATCAAATCTAAATTTATCAGATACCGAGTGCAATGAAATATGCAAAACATATCTAAATCGTAGCAAAGTTAAATTGAGCGAAAAATTATGTTTTTGCCGGCCATTATTTTCCTGGTCTAGATTCAGTGTAGTTGTCGAACCGCTAATACTGAGTATACTTGCAAAACAGCTGTTGGTAAATACAAGGCGAAAAACATTTAATGATGACAAGTTGACAATATATGAATTTCTTGTTGATTTGGTATGTCAAGACAAGCATCAATTTATCAAACCATACAAAGAGTCAGCAGATTCCATGGAGCTTGTTTTTCCACATGTAAATGGATCAAGGATAAGTGTTGTTGAGATGTTAATTGATGAGGTTGATGTTACACTTTGGGAAGGGGATACTTACTTTCTGTGGATGCTGATTGTTTGTTTACAAAATATTAGGTAACCAACTTATTGATCATTTTACCATAGTGTGGTTATGGTGTTCACAGTATCCTCCACAGTCTCCTCCTTATGTTGTTTTATATCACCAATCCCCCAAGGAAATTCCCCAAAAAATAAATCTTCCCCCTCAAGGGGAATAGATTTTGCCATTTTCCCCAAGCAGGCAAATTTCAGAAATCTTCAGAAGTCCCCCCACCCCCTTCACCCCTACCCATCCCCAGCAGACTGGTGGAAAGACACTATGGCATTCCAACATCATCAGAACGACCTGGGTTCAATTCGCAATGGACTCTGCCTTCCATACTTGCTGGTACCAGCATGTAGGGGTACAAGGTCACCTTGAACTGGAAAGGGTGTGACACCACCCCTTTTCTAGTGGCATGAGAAAAAGGAGTCTTTGGGTTACAGTGTTTGAAATATAAGTAAATAATCATTGTGGAGGAAAAAAAATTGAAAAAGTTACTGTATTTTTTTATCATCCCCCATTCCATATCAAAATAACTTGGCACCCCAGATGCACTTGCCCTCCATAGAAATTGAAAATTACCACCCCCTCCTCTCTCATAAATTTTCTTTGTAACTAAAATCCCCCAGAGGTTAGGGGAGGGCTCAGGCTAAAAATCCCTCCCTTTATAGTGATTATTTGTTCTTATTGTAAGCACTAAGTATTAAGTGTTAGTAAAACTTATATATCTAGATTGGAATATAAAGATAAACAAACTGTCATAGAATTACTTGGAAAGCTAACCAACCACTTATTTACAATGAAGGACAAACTGTCTAAAAGGACTTTGTTCACATTTGTGCATTGTATAAAGGCATATTTGAAGGTTGAACATGCAGAAGAGAAGATAAGCTCTGTTATTTCTGCTCAAAATATGACCAATCTTTTAAGGTATGCTTTTTTATATCTAGATATTTGTACTTATTTTCTTGAGCCACAAACTGTTGGACATCACCTGTGGAGGAGCGTTATTTGAGTACAGTTTTTAATCTTGCTGGATTTAAAACCGACATTATGTATATATGTGTTCTGCAAAACATATACAGTATCAAGTTAGGCCATGTATAATTAATTATTCATTCATAGTCATTTGCCTCATTTCCATTTTTTGGATTAATATTACCTCATTTATATTGATTATTAACTTTGAACACAATATCAAAGGTGAAATTGAAAATCAACGGGTATTTTGACATTTTATCATAGCAAATAATCAAATAATCACCTCATCCCTCACATGAAAAAATGTGTTCAAATTGACTATGAACTAAAAATCAAATATGCATGGCCTTACATATGTATTCATAAAACAATTCATTCCTTTATTAAAAAATCTCCCTCTGTTGAATTGTATATTATCATTACATTTTTATTTTATTTTTATCATTACATTCTTTTGAATTGGGAGTAATTAATGTTATAAAAATAAACATACAATTATTTTATTCTTTTATAAAAAACTCTTACTCTGTTGAATTGTGTGTTGCCATTATATTACTAATTTGCATTAATAATTAAAATTTTTATGATCCTAAAGTGAATACACATTATTATTTAAAAAAGGAAGCTTTCCAAAATCAAAATAGAGACTTTAATTCTAAATCTTGCGATGGATTGGTTTCTTCATTGACCTAACCCACACTTCTGAGATGCTTCCTTATATTCCCTCACAAATAAACAGAATAACATAAATAAACGTTCTTTCTTTCTATATTATGTCCAAGTAAGCAGCAACTTTTTCAGCTTATTCAGACCAGGCAAAGTTTCAGCTTCTAGGGTGGGCGCTTAATCAGCATAGGCGCTTAATTGGACTTCCACGCTCATTTAAGGTATTGCATTATTTTCTTTTTATTACAGGTACCGTATTTGCCAGTGTAATAGTCGAATTAGTGACTTTGATAAACTTAAACATACACTAGATAATAAATCTGGTGTATAAGATGGACCCTAAACTTAATAACATTACTTATTAACTTGTTATATCCTTTCTGGAAGAAAAAGCTTTGATTGTCTCCATAGACATTTTGCTGTGGCTGTTGTAGCGTTTCGTTTTCCGTGTGTGGTTTTCTATCAAAAAACACAGAAAACCTTCAAGTTTTGGCACGGTTAACTCTGGATGTCATAATATTTAGAGGGAGTCAGTTTATCCCACATCTGTTTTGCACCTCACATTTCAAACTTGTGTGAGCACACTTTAATAATATATATCGCCGGTCCACACTGAGTTGGCATTCAAGTGTAAAGGCTAAATCACAGTATTAATGTACCATATTGAATTATGGTAGTATTGCTAGTTTGAAAAATCATAACAAACCATGCATGGTTCGTGCTTTGGCTACTCTACCAAAAGCTACGATAAATTGACCAGAGTTTTAGAGTTAAAATAATGGTTTAAAATCTTGTCTTATACATCGGCAAATGCAGTATACTTCCGCAAATAATAAAAATAGATAAAACATTCTTACATGGTCAAAAGAACTATCCTTTTGTTGATTTGAATTGTCAGGATGTGCAACTATTTCTTCAACATAATGTTTATATGATATGCTGCAAGATAGAAATAAACATCACAATTATAGTACAATGAAAAATTCTTATTAAAGAATTGAAATGACATAGAAATCACAGTGGAGGAGTGGTTTCAGTGTTTAAAATAACTGTAAATAATCACTGTGGAGGAGTGATTTTTGATCATTGCTTCAGGCTACAAAGCAATACTCAAAACATTGCTCCTCCACAGTGATTATTTGCTCTTATTTTAAATAATGGATTTTTAAGCATAAGCTCCACAATTATTTTGTTATTTGTTCATGATTATTACTACAGTATAGAACTTCTAAGTCAAGTCAGAGTCCTGTTTATTTTAAACAATGTAAAGAAAATGTTTTAGGAAGGAAATGAAAATGCAAAGAGAAATGCTGACATCAAAAATTCCAAAATCAAGGTAATGATATTGAAAATATAGTCTACCAGACCAATCAAAAGTGAAACTTAGCACAATGAAATGATTCTCATATACCTTAGGCATATTGATTTTGCATAAATACATACTAATTTTTGTGAATTGGGGAAATTTTCTGAATGAAAAATTCATGGTATAGTCACAGTTTGAAAACAAAAAACAGATACTTCGTTGCTAGTACTCTTTTTTGCGCAAATAAAAAGCGGTGAGAGACTGACTGAATAAGTTGAAGGCATTTCTATCTCCTTCACATTCTAAATCAGAATCTTTGTGACGTGAAAGAAAGTTTGAATCCGTTTGAAATCTATGGGATTTGTACACACGAAAAATACGCCTATAAGGTAGACCTTATACATCATAGCACTACGTATACACTATATAAGAATGCTGAAGTGAATGAAAGAAACTTAATGAAAAGAACTTAATTTTTTAAATTTTGCCTCGATGTTTGGGTGAGTGTTTTCACATGTCTCAATAAATATAATTTAACTTCTACCTCAATATTTGGGTGAAGGTGGTCAGTCAAATCCTGTAGGAATCAAATTGAAAAGTCTTTTTGTCGTTGTCTCGTACTGCATGTTGCCTAGATTGCTAATACCAAATTTCATATTTTTGGCATATTGGTCCAAAAATGCAATTTGGATCCCTTTAGTCCGATACTCAGTCCAAATTTCAAAATGGCAGAACTTCAAAAACATGGCCAAATAAGAAATGTGGGCCGTCGCCACCGGAAAGTGACAGCAATAGTAAATCCAAACTTTCCTTGGTGGGCTAAGTAAGGGAATTCTGTTGCCATATACCAATAATAGAAATAGCATAATCAAACATTGCTTGACAGTGAATTGCACTAGTGATCCAGTGATAGAGAACAAATTTGAGGCTCAGTGAGTTTAGTATCCAGGATTTGAAATAAGTCAATTTAGATTTACGCATAAAAAGGAACAATGTTAACATCACGAGCAAATGAAATTGCAAGATAGCTAACAACTAAACTCTCTTTTCTACAGTGATGGAACAAGCTCATAATGTTAAGGCCGCTTTCTATGCGTGCGTATTTCCTGTTCTGTTTCTGTTCCACGGAAAATTTCTTGAAGTGGAAAATGACCTTAATTCATTTGATCAACTAGTACACATGCTCTGAACAAAAGCTAAATAAGTAACATACCGTTGTTTTTTGAGATATTTATCCCATTCTGACCTATCAGCAGGTAGGTAGTACAGAAGGAGCTATAAACGATGAAACAAAAGCTAACACTACACCAATACAACAAAGAAACATGTACTTGTAACTTGAACAACTTGGGTTGTAAGTTATATGTCTTTGGTCCAGTTTGTCAAAAATAACAGCAAATAAAGGACAACAATCTTGCAATGGATCAGTTTCTTTGTACCGATGAAACCAATCCATTACAAGTTCGTTGACTTAACACACTTCTGTACAGACTAGTTTTTGTCGAAGTTTGTCAATTTTTTTAGTTGATTTAACCTCACCAGAAAAGTTAGTTTTTGAAAAAGATTTTGAGAGGGTTCCTGATCATTGTGAAGAGGGTTTTTGAATCTAGGCTTATTTATTTATTTATTCTTATTTTTAGCACTGTCAAACATAAGTAGGATAATTAGTGGATAATCGAGCAGATTTAAATTCATGAGTGTCAACCGGAAACTTCGTATAGACTTCGCATGGATATTTCTGGACTTGAGGTACGAAATGACATTGATGAGAAAGACATACTCGTAGAAATCAATGGAAACAAGAATTTCTTTTAATGCAACTGAGACAACTTTGAAATTCATGCAAAAATATATACAATATATACAATGTATATACATATAAAAACAGAAAGAACAAATAATCAATGTGGAGGAGGAATCTTTTAGCATAGCCTAAAGGCCATTTTCCATTCCGAGATATTTACTGCTTGGGCGGGGAAATACCGCACGGAATTTATTTTTAGCATGCGTATTTGTGAATAAATCGAGATTTTTTCACAAATACGCATGCTCGAAATAAATTCCGTGCGGTATTTTCCCGCCCGAGCAGTAAAAAACTCCAAATGGAAAACGGCCTTAAAGGCTACAAAGCCTGAAGCTATACTCATAACTCTCCTGCACAGGGATCATTTACTCTTATTTCGACCACTGAAAAATTGTTACCTTCCATGATAATGAGCGCACTGATGGCTTGTCTGGTATACCTAGAAAAGTGATCATTTTTTCATTACATATCAATTCAAGGTTAAATTCAAGATAAAGCTTTTATCAACAATTCTTACTTGGATATTCACTTTCTTTGGAATAAAAAACAATAACATTATGTGAATGTATATCGATGCTACCATAATTAAAACAGAAGTCAAAATAAGAGCAAATAATCAATGTGGAAAAGGGATTTTTTTGATTTTGAGCGTGACTTCCAGCTATGTAGAAATCCCCCTTCACAGTGATTATTTACTCTTATTTCGACCACTTCTAAAAAAGTGTCTACAATAGATGCCAATAAAGATTCATGGTCAAAGTCTTAAAAAATTGAAGGTGAAGGTGGTCAAAACCTCATAGAATTCAAAGTTTAGAAAATGTTTGAAGTTTCAACTTTTGAGAAATTCCTGAAAAAAAAAATATTGCCAAGATTTTCGAAATTTCAATTTCAAAATGGAAATTTTTGCGAAAAAGGGGGGGGGGGTGGCGCTTATACAAGGGAGTGTTTAATCGATGCATTACGGTACCTACATTCTCCTTCTTGCACAATAACTAAAGTGTTTTTTACTCGCACTCACTCACTAATTTTCATCTATAGTCAACTGCGATAAGCATTGTATAGAGAAAACACATTCTAACAGAGTAGAGTTTAATCTCACAAGCACTTACCTTCAAAACATAATTTTTTAAACTGTTTTAAATCAATTCTTGGTTCTTCCAAAATTCTTTCAAACTTTTCAATTCTATGAATAAAATTACAATTTCAAACACATCTGGAAGAATTTGGGTGGAGCACTATGAATTTTACAGAATATTATTGTAGGTGCACGATGACATGCAATTGTTTGTAATTGCATATCAATGAAAACACTGTATGGGTATTGACACCTTGTTTTAAATAAAATGAAATTATCTACCCTAGTATCCACTACAAAAATTATTCATTTCATAGATATATATATTTCACACTGCAAAATTAGCAAACATTTTTGTTCCATTCGCTCTGAGAACTAAAATACTCCTTCTGTAAATACTGTAAAATATTTATCTCTGTGTCAACAAAACAAGAAATAAAACCCCATATTTATCCCCAACTCCAAGCGATATGATTTCCAATTAAAACGTGTACTCCTGTAGGAGAAATTATCTTTTACTAGAGAATCCAAAACTTTAGATCTATCTAGTGAAGTGTGAGGCTGCATGAGTCCTTCCGTGCCCACCATGGGTCCGCCTCACGGAGATACAAGATCCCGCCAGCAACGCTATCTTCACACCTGTGGCATATTTTCCTGCCATGCTTGCCCAGGTATTTTGTGTACGTGATAGTAGTGAGAAAAAGGTAATGGAGACCAAAAAATTCAAAATAGCGTCAGCGAAGAAGACACGTGTAAGGTGTTTATTTGTATCGCTCGCAGAAATATGTCAAAGGTATAGATAAAACGTTATTTCCTCCTTCCAAATGTTGTTTACATGTTATGTAGACAGTAGAAAGGTTCTAGAACAGTTTTGGTATATTCTTTTCGCCGTATGGAGCAAACGAGTCTTGATTTTTTAATGATTTCTTTAAATTCTCTGAAAAAACATTAAGGAGGGAAGTCTAGGGCTTGTTTCTCGGTACTTTTTGGGATCAAGATGGAGTGTTTTGGTTTCTTTAGAGACAGTTAGTTACCTTATCAAGCTTTCAAAAACCGCTTGGCTTATCTAACCCTAGTTTCGGGTATTTTTTTAGCTCAAAACCCAAGAATTCTTTTTTTTAGCACCATCCATGTTAGTGAAATTTGAGCTATTTATTGTGTGGCCTCGACCATTCATGTTTTATATATCCTACAACTATTTCTAATGTGTTGTCTAGGTATCTATATACCTTGCAGAAAAAAGTAAAAAAAAAAGGTAGCTACCCGTGTCATCACCTTACTTTTCTTTTTATTTGTTAAAAAAAAAAATAAAAAAAAATAGATCGATAGCTATATTATTGTAACACTGGTCACTGGTGGCTTAACTATTACCTATATTGTTGGAAAGATAATTTATTCACCTTTCATTTGCTTTTCACCCCATTTAAAAAGATTATTTACTTTTTGAGATAATTACCAATTCGGCACCTTCTACGGATGGCTGTGGGTTTTTATCACATTATGTCAACTAGTTCTGCTGTGCACAAAACGGCTCTGTCCAGGATATTCAAGATCCGCCTAGGCCGGTTAATAGAGCACTATTAGGAAAGTCATTACTGGTTATAATATTGGGCTGCTCCTTTGAATTTATGCGAAAGAGATCAAGCGGTCAAGGAAACAAATACAAAAAGTAGACCCCGACCTTTGCTTGTAAGCAGCCATCTTTATTATTTGATATACATAAAATTACGGCAGACGAGCCACAGTGGTTTAGCTTCCAATACCCTGGATGACGTCATAAATTCAAAAAAACGTTTTTTTCCATGAAATATTTTACAAAAAATGGACTTCAGAAATTCCTCATTATACGATTTGTTTAAAGTTAATCGTATAATTTTAACCAATCAGTATGTTCAAAATGTTTTTTTGAAGTCATTTTTTTTTTTTTTTTTTTTCGTAAGATAGCTATACATAGAGAATATATAATTAACCCAGACAAACCGTTCACTGCGTAGAAAAATGGTTTTACAACAGATTCTTCCCAATCACAACTAATATCAATATCCTTTTTTTTTTTTAGCGTATTGATGATGTAATTTCGCTGACCATAGCATCTTCTGGTATAGATTTTACTATGATCTCATTGTTATTGAATACGGTTCTACTTCCGCGTAGACATAACCCTATCGAGTTTATTAATGAGAAGTTTATCTTACGTCGAGTCCAAGATGCTATTATGGAGTAATTTTTTCCACGTTTTTCAGCGATAATTTCGGACAGTCTTGAATAAAACTTATGACATTCTCTTTTTTTGAAGTCATGCGTTGCGCTTGGGAAGTTGGAAGACCTTTTTTAAAAAGAAAAATGTAAAAAATCTTTTTAGTGTAAGACTGACTGCCAAAAAATTTCACTGCAGTAATTTTGCATAGTTAAATTCTCATAAAATACCAATTTTAAAAACTTTATAAAATCGAACGAAAATCCAACGGACTTTATTTTTCTAATCTTGATACGAGGAATTCAAAGTCAGGTTTTACTGAAAAGCAGCATTCATTAATATGAATTGATGTATATATATATATATATAACTTTAAACTAATTTGTTTTTGTGGTTCTGGAGATTGCAATTTTCCCAAATTAATTTACCATGATTAGTGAAGGGATAAAGAAAAAACGTCTCCTTCAATTCCCCACAAAAATGTTTGAGACAAAAAGTGAAATTTGAGCAAAAATATGGAATTTCAGCTAAACCTAAAAGCCTCGAAATCTGATAAGCTAGTCAAACAGCGCGAAAATTCGAATTTGTTCCAAGAGCGAAATATCTCCGAGGATAAATCTCTTAGGTATTACTGAGGTCGTTTTAATGTTTTACTTGTGGTGAATTGCTTGTTAAAATTCATAATTTGTCTCATATTTTATTTGATAATTGTTGCATTTGTGTCATTCTCTGGTTCATAATCTCATTTAAGCCAAGTTTGCTACTACTAAGCAAAAGTTCGCCATTGTGCACGTAATGACAAATGGACCTGCACTATATAACGAAATTGGACGGGAAAAAATGCCTGGTTTTGCCTTTGTTAATCGAATTTTTCGTGCTTTGGCACATACAAAACTAGTTTGAATTCTAAAACTGACAAAAACAGCGTAGCTACGCCACAATTGACTTTACGAAATTCAAGAATGGAGCCCATTTCTAGCATACTGCTGTATGTTATCAAGAATTTATTCAATAGGTCATAGCTAGGAGGTCATAGATTGAACCCACTACATTGTTTTTAAAAATAACTTTATTTTCACACTACCTAGCGTTTTGAAACTTAAATTGCAACCTATATTATGTCATTGGGCCAAATTTCAGGTACATTGTTCAATCATGTTTACCATAATCTGAAGCCACCTCACGAAATAAAAACTCGCCAATATTTTCGTTAAGATTCTTTCTGCAAAAATAAAAACGCGCCAAATTTTTCGAAAGCAATGAAGTTTTCAGTTGAATTATTCGATTCTGAAACGGATTGGGATGATTCGTGTAATTAAAAACTCGCAAAATACTTCAAAATCTGTCGATTATATATAAACTGCTGAAATTTTGATTATTTTCCTGGATTCATATTTAAGACGCCGATTTATATTAGCCTTATCAACCAAAGAACATACAAACAAATACTTAGGGGCGCTAATAGTGACGTAATGGTAAGAAAGCTGTCAATAGACAATGCGCCATTTCTCCAATAATTAGAAGCAACCAAGTTGGTCCAGGAAACTCTAATGTAGTTCTGGAGGAGAACAAGAAACTTCGGATTTAAGCGAGAATTGAACTTTCTTATTTTGTCTAATATTTTGGAACTCAAATTTCTTATTTGTTTCTTAACCCTATTTTACCTGAGAGCGAGAGATAGAGAGAGAGAACATTGTAGTTCTTCTTAAGTTTTACCTATTCTACATTACTGAACCAACTTTCAGGCTGATCGCTTAATCCGTTCTTCCAATACTAGCCATTAATCTGAAGTCACGTCTAAAATTCCTAGTACTTCTCACTCAAAAATCTGAAATACCATAACTATAATATCTGCGCTGTTTACAAGCTTGAAATATTGAACACTGATTTTTTTTAACCAAATATTCGTGATTTTGACCTCCATTTCTATCGATTTTTATAGATATGATACTAGCTTCTCTCTCTCGGCCGCAAAAATTACAGTAAAAAATTAAGCCAATCAGCTTTCGTCGATTTCTTCTGTGTTGGTCGGTATTCGTTTGAACCATAGTCTCTTTCTTGTGACTATGTGTTTAAACATGAGTGATGTGGTTCTGAAATTTCTGGGGATGTTTCAAAAAACAAAAATATGAGGTTTTTAAAGTTAGACTACTACTGCCTGAAAGAATATTATTGTTTCAGGCTATTTGTTCTAGTATCTTCAACAATTGTGCTATATATCACACATTTCTTGTTGTGTGAAATTATTCCAATCGAAAAATTGTTATTCTAAATATTTACAAACTTGAAAAAGTAAAATAAATCCACTTAACAACGTATGTTAAAAAAATAAATAACATATAGACACTCCTGCTCTTGCCAAAGCTTTTCCGTATTGAATCTACAATCATTATGCTACAATAAATTATTATGTCGTTAGGTTTGCTATTGTACAAATGTATCATAATAGTGAATTTCTCTTAATTGGAGCTGGTCTACCTCGTACTGGTACAAAGTCTACAAAATATGCTCTTGAAATGATACTTCCTGGAAAATGTCATCATATGCTTGATGCTAGAAATTTTCAAGACGATTGGATTAACATTTATGACGGTAAATTGGACGATAAAGAGTTTGCAGAATACTTTCTCTCCAAAGGATATGTTTCTGCTGTGGATGCTCCATTTTCAATGTGTTATAAGCAGGCTTTAAGAGCATTTCCGAACGCCAAAGTCCTACTTACCGTTAGAAATCCACAAAGCTGGGTGATCTCAATCAGAAAAACTCTCATTGAGGCAAGGCTCATTTATGATACATTTCCATATTCGATTTTTAAATGGTTTGGCTTTGGATTGGGTTATTTGCAATTTAACAGAATTCATGCGCAAGCTCATAAAAACAAGAACTTCGACGAAATGATACAAGCAGTAGAAACTGACAATGGAATTGAATATTTTAACAAATGGTTGGATGATATAAAAGCGAAAGTACCTAAAGAGAAGCTTTTGGTATTCAACGTAAATGAAGGATGGGAACCTCTCTGCAAATTTCTTGATGTACCTATACCAGAACAGCATTTCCCTAAAGTTAACAATACCGACATATTTAACGAAAGAATTCGTTTGAAATGGAGGCGTTCTTGGTTACTTTTCTATGAACTAATCACATTACCATTGTTAGTATATGGAGTTTATGTTAATGTGCAAAATAATTAATACAGCTGTCTTCATTGACACCGTATCTGCATTGGTCCGGTAGATATATCTTCAAGTCAATTATTTTCACGGGTATTCAATTTCGCGACTCCGAATTTTATATTCGTGATTTCGTGAATTTCATTTTTTTCTTCGAAAGTATCATAAAAAAACAAAAACAGTACCAGTTGAATATTGTAATTTGCACCTTATCATAGATCCCCTTTTATTGTAAAGGGAGTAGAAATCCTGTATTTAGTCATACTTTAGACGATAAATGCACAATGTGGGGACATTTTACGTAAGCCGTATGTCACCTCACATAAACTGAAACCTCTAGGTAGGCACCTGTGAGCTGTTAGGGTTAACTTTTTCTTAGTCTATCTGGGTGAGATAGAGAATGATCAAGTCTAACCTTGCAATGTGAATCCTTAGCCTAGGGATCCTATTATCTTAAGCAATCCGAGCTATATTGTAAATAATTAATCCAAACGTGCCTGAGACAATTGGTTCCTACTGAATTATATTAATGGCTGTGAGTTAAGGTTCTAGTGTATAACAGAGACTTAAACCGTGTGCCTGGGACTAAATGTCCGTTCTATAATCTATGATACTAATAAATCGGGTCTCAGACCAATGGTAAAGTGCTTTAATCTAAGTGAACACAAACAAGTTTATACCTGTGTAAAGAAAGACATTATTCTTTTATAAATATACAATATTATCTTCTTATAAATATATAAAGTCTTAAGCTCTGGAATTAATTGTTAATTGTCAATTGTGCTTCTTGCTCTGAATTTCGCTCTGAATGAATTGTCCATAGAATTTTCCCTCTATTTATACTGTTTTGGTGACCTCCCAATACCTCCCGAAATAACCTCCCAACATGAGGATATGTTATTATGCCGTATAACTTTGTTTCTAGTCTTTTGTAGTTAATAGTCCTTTCTATTGTCTTGTAATGAAATAACATATATCCCGCGTAATTTTTCGTGCTCTGGATCATTCTTTTATCTAATGCACATTACATAATTTCATTTGGTATCGAGACTTCTTTTATTCATCTTCTAGTTAAGATGGTAGCGGAGTTGCGCTTCGTTCGAGTTTTATCGTTGTTTGTGTTGGTTCTCACTCTGACTTAGTCGCGCGGCTATTCCGTTCTTTATGTTATGTCGTTATTGTTGTAGCCCTGGTATAATAATTCATATTTCTTCTTTGTATCTTCATGACAGAGCGCAACGACTAATGCACTGGGAGCCGCAAACCACTCACCTTCTGCCACTATCTCGTCTCATGTCAACATGGGAATTGTTCTACTGCGAAATCATCTTGCAGCTAATTGGTTGACCGTTATGTTATTAAGAAGAAACGATTGTCTTCATCCTACCATACCTTAAAGGTACATAATCACCTTTTTTGGTCAATTTTTCAATTTCTATGTCAAATGGATAATTGACACACACTGAACATACTCAGAAAATTTCAGAGTCTAAAAATGTCAAGAAGTGGCAAAACAAGCAATTCTTTTCT
>JAULBZ010003281.1:0-16759 GCA_032360805.1 Neoturris breviconis
AGGAGAGATTTTTCAGAATATTTTCAGCCAAGTTGGCTGAAAATATTCTAAAAAACCTCTCCTCCACAGCGATGACCAGCTGTTATTTCGAGCCCTGAAATAACTCATTCACAGGTGATATATGACAGTTGCTTTGTAGACAAACACATTCAAAGTTGTCAGTAAAGATACTAGACCAAAGTCTTTGACATTGTTCTAGTGGCTTTACTGCTGACTTTGAACAAGTTTTCGTCATTGGGGAAATAAAAATGCTCAAATATCACTTTTGCACAGTGATAATTTTCCTCTTTGAGCGTTCTATACACAAGAGCTTCAATGTTGTTCCTATTCATTTGATTAAGAGGACATTTAAAAATGACAGAACATTCCTTGGTGTATTGAACAAAAGAATTGTATATATGGCAGTGGTTGATGAGCAAATAATCACTGTTAAAGAGAGATTTTTAAGCATAGCTTCACGCTTCAATGCCTGAGTGAAATAAATATTTAAAAGTAACTTTTCATAAAGACGCAATGAACTATATCAATTTTATGTCATTATTAGCATACATGTGTACTTGTATAAAATGTGACTAAGATATGCACTGTACCAACATGTAGAAATAATATATTATTTGACTAATACAGTACCATAATCCAACCAACCAAAAATTTGTTTCAAAAAGCAGTGAAACACATGTTTAAGTTAGCTAAGAATATATGAAACAGCTTTATAAAAAGAACGTAGCCTGGTTTGTGTAACGGTGTGTATAACCGGCTATTTAAGAAATCGAACTTTATCTTCAAATTATAGGCTTAAATAAATAAGATTTTACTTGTACAGGATATACAGCAATGTTAAGATTTTAATTATTTCAATTTTTCTGCCTTCGACCCAAGAATGCAACAAAAAGTCACATGTCTAAAAATGGATTAGTCCTGTTATGCTGTACTTATGCTTTGTAGAAAGTAGGATCTATACTTTTAATATTTTGCTGTTTATTTTTTAGGTTCGGTTGTATATCGTCCCTGGTGTGGATTCAAACTACCCATTTAAACCAAATACAAGAGGTGAAATTAAGGTATGGGTTGAAATACATTTATACATTTAAAATCAATAAATTTAAGAAAAATTAATCTACAAAGAAGAGCGTTAAGTCAATAAAGAAACCAACCAATTGCAAGATCGTTGATTCAGCACTCTTCTCCTGGGAATAAATTTTGGAGAACTCTTTCCCTGGGAACGAATTTTGGAGATGGTCCCTTGCTTCATACTTTTTATACTTACTTCAAGCAGTGTTCAAAATAAGAGCAAATAATCACTGTGGAGGAGTGATTTTTTGTTTCTAGCACTAAAAATAACTAAATTGTATTATTTCTAAATAAGCGTAAAAATATCTATAACGATCTTGCAATTGCAAGTCTGTTGACAAAACACTCTCCTCCACAGATGCTTTATAATTATCTTGTAGGAAATTCGATGGTTCAAAGTTAGTCACTTGCCAACACATAAGAAGGACACTACACCAAAAGAAGCAATTGGTTTGATGGCAAACAACTTCTTCATGATACACACATTTATAAAGTAAGTTGCATTACAAATAATATCTACAATGGTGAGTTAGGGATAGTTGCTTGGATGTTGTTTATGCTCAGTGGTTGAAATAAGAGTAAATAATCACTACGAGGAGTGATATTTAAGCAGAGTATAAAGCCATGTTCAAAAATCCCTCCGCAGTTGATTATGTATTTCAACCCTGATGCTGCTTATTTTTGTTTAATATTTTTGTTCCTTCCTGAATTAAGTGTACAATCCAGTGGGCAAAACCTGTTCAAAGTCTACAGTAAAATTGCTAAAACAACATCTTCCTGTGTTGTTGTTGCGTCTTTACTGCTGACTTTGAACAGGTTTTTGCCTACTGCGAGTCTTTCCCTTTATATTGAAACAAGCTAATGACAACATAACAAACATAATAATCACCTTTTGTAAAGATATAAATGACTAAGAAACTCAACGATGGGCATTGTGAAGATCTGCATACTAAAGTTTGAATGAGTGATTTTCCAGCACCACTTTGGGTTACAAGTCACAAGCTATGCTCATAAATCACGTCACAGCGATTACTTTCTCTTGTTCAGGGCTTGAAGTAACAGCCAATCATCACTGTGGAAGAGAGATTTTTTAGAATATTTTCAGCTAAATAGGCTGAAATTATCCTGAAAAATCTCTCTTACACAGTAATGACTGGCTTTTATTTCAAGCCCTGTTATTTCAACCACGAAAGCTTGACCTTAAGATGGATTGGTAAACGGGAACTTTCTACCAAAGCAGTGTGACATAATGACCTGTTGATACCAGCACACCGAATTTACTTATATCCTGTGAAATAATTTCCTAACTATTGGCAATAATATGTGAGTAACTTTAAAACCATTATTTTTCAGACCTTTGCGCAAGTGGATATCAGATAAAAAGAACAGCATGTCGAGTCTTATGTTCAGCCCATCAATGGCATTGATTTATCAACCTTCATACATACATCACACGACACCTGACAAGAAAGACGAACAACATATGGAGTTACTCACAAAGCAGAGGCGAGATCGAGAAGCTGAAGAATACAGAAAAATGCATGAGAATCCGTTACGTTCTCAAAAAGAAAACCATGAAGATACATTGAAAGCAATGCTTGGAATGAGAGGTAAGTGTTTCACCCTTTCTATGAATAAATCACAGCGTAAAGGCGGATCTCCACTAGGTAAATTCATTCGTGTGAATTTTAAATGAAACCATTACATTGGTTGAAAGCAACATCACCTAACAGCTGACATCGCTTCTAACCAATGTAATGGTTCCACTTAGAATTCATGCGAACAAATTCACCTAGTTCACCTTTGAAAGTTCTGAATAACTTTATAATCCTAGTGGGCAAAACTTGTTCAAAGTCAGTAGTTCTAGCATCTTTACTGCGGACTTTGAACAAGTTTTTGCCCACTGGGATTAACCTATGGAAGACCCTTGTTTGAATTAGAGCGTAAATGATGTAAGTACTAAACTTTTGCAATAATCCATGATGTCCTACAACGGGTGGGAATTTGTACCACCATGAGCCAAAAAATCAATCACAACAAGCCAATAGTAAATAGCGGGAATTTTATGAACATAAACATATGGTACTCTTCTTTATTTGTGATCCACCCCCAAAAGGGATTGGAACCGAGCTGGCGTACATCTTCTAATGAACATCTGGGGCATTTACCTAAAATTCAAAAGTTTTTAGGAGGATTGTTAGATGTGATATACAGTAAAAGTTTCTTATAACGTTAAACCAGGGATGTATAAATTCAAATCTTTATGCTGAGTAATAGATCTACTCACAAATACATGAAAACGAGGTGTTGGCTGTTCAAAGTAGAACTTGTTGCAATACATTATCTTCTTTTATGTGCATGAACTGCACAAAAATTGTCTATTCATAAATGTATCTTGAACCTTTTATTTAGTGTTTTTTTCCCAAAGATATACCCCTGTTTGTGTGAATGCTTCTAATTAAAACCTCTCGTAGGTGTTTCTTGGTCATATTTACTAACATTATCTATCATAAAAGGTTTATATGTGATTGAATGATTATGGCATTACAGTACTTGTGTTTTAATACCTCAGTCAGTAATATACTTTTTATGAACACAAGCAACTTACAAAGATTTTTGCTCATATTTGCTCATTTACCTACTTAGTGCCTTATGGCTCTCAAGAATGAATACATCATGTATTTTATAAACTTCTCACCAAAATCAAAGAGAAACAATACAGATAATATTTGATTGTTTACCTTACTGTTTTTAATTTTCGTGTCCCTTTAATTTTCGCTCGTTAAAAGGATTATTTTCCTGCATTAAAGTCGAAAAATGGGTGATAAGGGGCGTGCACAATGGAAGGAATAAACACTCTGATCATGATAATCATTTGTCTTTACTTGTTGTTTAGGGTTTCATTTCACCTTCATTTCAAAAAAATAAAAATCTATTTGCTATGTGCCTGCAAGTGAGAAAATATAGACGCATACACCTTTATAAGTTGCAAGTTGCATATGTTTAAACATTTTACAATAATTTGTCAAAAATAAATTTGACTACAATTGTTTACATTTAATTTAGGATTGATTTAGTTGCATATTACATACCTGAGTGTCATTGTGTCAGGGTGACCACTATCATATTACAGTGTCTAAAGGTGGATCTTTGCTAGCCGAATTTCTTCTCGCAAATTCTAAATAAAGCTATTACATTGGTTGAAAGCTATGTCATCAGCTAGGTGACATCACTTTCAACCAATGTAATAGGCTTCATTTAGAATTTGTTCGAACGAATTTGCCTAGCGTTGATCTGCTTTTAGGAGGAGTATCGGCTTTACTGGAAAAGAGGTTATCTTAGTCAATATTATCCGAGTTCAACCTTCTTAAAACAAAATATTTATTTTTGAAGATTATTTGGAAAAGGTGATCCCTGCGCATTCAATGAAAATAAAAAAATCTTATGCCTCCTAAATTTAGTGTCACTTAAATTTTAGTGATATCCTGAAATTTAACATTTAGCAAATCGATTCCAATTTAGTGAGCCTTAGTGGGAAGTACTTTTGCAACTTCCAAATCGACACAAAAAGTAGCAAAATTAGTTTTCCTTAATTTTATAAATGATAATAATTAGGACATCACATGAATGGGTCTACAGAGAGAAGTACTGTCTAATAGTCTCGCCAGTATACCGGATTATATAAGATATGTCAAGGCTTTATGGAATAGAACATTGAAATGAAAAATTTAGCAAAAGTATAAATTTAGCGTCGCTTTACAAAACTGTCGTGACACTAAATATAAGAGGCTAAAAGCCGTTTTCCATTAGCGTAAAATTCCGCGCGGAATCCAAATGAAGACATTTCATTGGTAGAAATTGACGTGTGACATCAATTTCTACCAATGGAATGTCTTCTTTTGGATTCCGCGCGGAATTTTCCGCTAATGGAAATCCGCCTTAATAGTGCTGATCAGCCTATGTTAGTTCTACACGAGTAACCTTTTGCGAAGAAAGCTAATGAACAAGACCTCGGCCTGCGTTATGTTATTTTTTATTTATTTATTTTTAAATCGTTTCCCTCTCTCAAGGCCTCTCCAAACCCTGAAATATGTCCGGAACAACTTTAAAGGGGAACAGGTAATCAGCAGTGCTTTCAGGGTTGTGGCTCGAAATTTGCAACTGAGCATGGCATTGAACCGGGAATCTCCCGATCATAAGCACCACTGCGTAACCACTGAGCCACTACTGCCTGGTACTGAAAATTTACTGGAAAATTTTAGAAAAAAATTAATAGAAAGAAGAAAAATTAGCACATTTACTGACAAAGTTACTTTTTCTTTACAGGTCCGGCTAATAATTCTGCTCAGCCTGAAGCCATTCGAAAATTACTTTCTGGAACTGTGGATGTTTCACCAGTCATTACACCAGAAAAACCAGCAAAATCTTCTACCCAGAATACACCATCTAAATTTTCTACCCAGAATTCGCCATACACTTCTAAGGACACACACAATGTAGCATTCCCTGGACTGAGGTCCAGTCCTAACGAATTTGGTAGTAACCAATCACATTCAAGTAGAGGTTACAAAGAAGATTCGAAGCGTTCTGGAAGAAAGGAGCAAAGTAGAAATCAAGGCCAATTTGAATCGTATGCTAAAAAGGCGAGTAAAGGTCTACCAAATCAAAAAGAATCTGGAAATGATCGAGTACACCAGTATGAGAGTGGACATTCGTCGTATCAGCACAGTAGAAACTCGCCATCTCGGAATTCGCCAGCTAGTACATCAACTTATCAGCAACGAAGAGGTTCAGCTTCTAGTTATCAATACCAAAGAAACTCGCCGTCGAGTTATACCCATCAACTCACTCCTTCCGGTAGTTCTGCTAGGAAGTTAACCTATAATTCTGACTCGACGAATAAATGGAAAGATGGTCCTAAAGCTATTGCAACAAGACCGAGTTGTTCGAGTGATTTTAATTTTAACTCGCCGGCTTTTACAAATTTTAGATTTAATTATGAACATATCTTGTCCGTGCTAACCTAAAGGTATTGCAACAAGACCGAGTTGTTCGAGTGATTTTAATTTTAAATCGCCGGCTTTTACAAATTTTAGATTCAATTATGAACATATCTTGACCGTGCTAACCACAGTGGGCAAAAACTTGTTCAAAGTCTGCAGTAATTACCCTAGAACAACTTCGAAGACGTTGTTCTAGCGTCTTTACTGCTGACTTTGAACAAGTTTTTGCCCACTGGGACATTGGTTTAATATTATGTATTTATTATCATCACAATAGGTATTTTACAGTGGTCGAAGAAATAAGAGCGAATATTCACTGTGGGGGAGTGATTTTGAACTTAGCTTCAGGCTACAAAGCCTGAAGATATGTTTGAAAATCCCTCGTCCACAGTGATTATTCATTCATATTTCAACCACTGTTTTCCATCCTGCGGTGGAATAAATTTCTTAACTTTTTATTTCGTTCAGATGGTATTTGTATGGTATCTGTGGAGAAGAGTGTTATGTAAGCAATATTAAAAATACAGACCAGCGATCTTTTCCACAGAATTCTATTTATGCTTCTTTTTACTCCTTTTTTTTCGTTCCATGATTTTCTTTTACAAATGGACATTGTTCAGTGGACAAAGTCTGCATTAAAAACGCGTTCAAAGTCTGCATTAAAAACGCGTTCAAAGTCTGCATTAAAAACGCGTTCAAAGTCCGCAGTAAAGACACTAGAACAACTTCGTTCGACGTTGTTCTATTTTCTTTACTGCGGACTTTGAACAAGTTAGCCCACTGTGCAGGCGTCTGGCAACCTTTAATTGCATTTGTTTTTAGGTTTTATGAACTAATATTTTTAGTATTTTTTATTTCTTTATTCTTTTATTCTCTCTTATTTATTTGGTAGATCCTGCAGCTCCTTCCATCCCCATCAGACACTTAGAAATCACTGTATAATAGATCCCATACATTGTATTTAAGTTACTGAACGAAAAAGATGTTCTCCGCATGTCAAGCCCAAAAATAACTGGCGGATGTTATCTGTGAGGGAGTGTAAAGTGTTCAGCTGCAAAAAAAAAACGCTCCTCCACAGGTGATGCCTAACAGTTGTTTTCAGGCTTGTAAACTCGACTTGTTTGGTGAGTGTGGTATGATGCACAGTTTTATTAAGTGTTATCTCCCTGCTGGAAGTAGCGAAAAAAAAGACAGGTTTCAAGTTTGATATTTCAACAAACTTAGCATTTCATTGGTTACTTTAAGTGAAGAAACCAATCGAATGCAAAAGGTTTTTTAGCTGTATATGTATACTCGGTTATATTGTACGTTTTAAACTCGTATTTTATTGAAAGAAGCTCTTATAGTTAGATATACTGACTTTAAATTATTTGTCAAAGTCTCTACAACAAGGTATTAAACTAGCAGGTAGTCGCGACTATGACATACCACCCCTAAATTGCAGCATGTGTTTTGAAGTCCCTTACTCCAAACTTTTACTTACAGCTTCACTGTTTGTCACGCTTTCTAAATTCCCACACCGCTTTTTCAGTTCCGATTTCCCGATTATTCCTACCAAGCATATGATTGTTTCATCATTGACGTGTAAAGGTAAGAAGTTTTTACTCCTTTTATACTCTCGTGCCTGTTCGTTCGGTGGTTCTTTCCAATTCCAACGTCTGGTCAGATATACATTATTTGTCCAACCAAAACTTCGCCTATTTGACTTGACAAAAGACTCTTATAAAAACACGCAGTTTATCTGGAAAAAAAAGGTCCGTGGCTATGTTATTTTACTATATTGTCACTTCGACTATGGGTTACTGATTATGGTGTCTAGCTGATTTGACATAAACCGGTCCTTTTTGGCCCACGAAATTTGATTTTTTGTTAACTCGAAATAGATGGCCTAGTAGCTACTAGATGACCTAGTCTGATAGAGCCAAGCTATGTGGGAGTTTTCAGCTATCCTACCTTTTGTTATATAGAAGAATTTATATTTTTGTTGGTGTGAAAAAAAAAAGGGATAAGAGGATCATTTTGGTTTCATCAGACTACAATGTAAATCAACATGTGTTATTGGTCGACGATAATTGGTTGTCAGCATGATATGGATCTAGATTATATCTAAAATTTACAGTTATATAGCTCTACTCATCTATTTCCCCATGTTCCTCATGGTTACTTCCTTATCTTATGTGAACTCTGAAATTTACGATCCGCAGCTTTTACACAATATGGACGGGAAAGTTTTTTTGTAACAATATATTTTAAAGGGATTGTTAATTTGATTCGAAGTTAAGGAGAAAAGTATGAGTCAACGATGTTGTAGTGGATCATTTTCTTCATAAAGAAGTGAATCAATTGCAGGCTCATTGATGTAATGTTCTTCGTCATAGTTTTGTTTTTAGTTGAGTTTTACCTAGTTTGGAGACGTTTGGAGATACGACAGTACGATTTGTTTCTCACAAAAACAGTTTGTAAACACAAATGTAAATCTTTCTTTTCTAAACCCAGTGGGCGAAAACTTGTTCAAAGTCAGCAGTAAATACGCTGTAATAATATTGAAAACGTTGCTCATGAGTATTTACAAGTTTTGGTTAACAAATTTGAAATTACTTTCTGAAACACACGTGACTAACGATCATAATGCAAATGAATTCTTTTGGCCCTGAGAATAATATAACGCACAATAGCCGCGCGAATCAAACAAAATAGTGTAATCTAAAATGTTTTTAATTCGTATGGAAACAAACCCCCGTCTGCTATTACGCGCGATGTACCTGTAAAAGTTTCTTGTAAACATGGCAATCTTGCCTAGTCGTTAGTTCTCTTCTCTTTTAAGTATAAATGTAATCATAAGCGGATCACTATTTTTTCTATATACTTACGTCACTCAACCTTGCATCACTTGATACTCTTAGAGTATGGTATTTCATTCTTACATTTATTTAAAAGTAACTCACAGATTATATAACTATTTTGCAGAGCAAATTTTAAAGACTGTTATGAATTCACATGCAATCCTTTCACCCAAGAACTGCAAACATTAAATTTTTGAAGCTTAGACAAACCGCGTAATTCGAATTTAGCTCTTATCAAAACATGGATCAAAAGCATGGTTTTTACTTTGCAAGGCAGAAAAGCTTATTTCGTTTTCTTACAGAATGACCACCTCGGGTTTACCGAATTCGTATAACCTTTAAATTATAAAAATTAATGAGAAATAGGATGACATCGCAGTAAAGACAAACTTTTACTTCTTTTTATGTGGGTCGTTGCTAAGGTAAGCAAACTTGGTTGAAATTAAAAACCATCTCCAAAATTCATTTCATAAAGCAGATATTGTAGCAGCTTTAAAGAAGTCGAAATCAATAAATTTGAGAAAACATAATCTACGATGAAGGGTGTTAAGTCAACGAGCTTGCAATTGATTGGTTTCTTAGGTAGGAAGAACCCAATCAATTGCAAGATCGTTGATTCAGCACTCTTACAATGGGAACGAATTTTGTAGATGGTCTCTTTACACGTGTAGCTTCATATTTTTTACGGGAATTGATAGGTTCTGCCAAATAAATGTACAGATTAGAGAGATAGGAGTCTACTCAATGAACAATAACTTGTCCAAAGTACGCAATAAAGACGCTCGTAGATAGAATTATCGATAAAAATCGGGAACTTTTCACCTCCCCCACCTTTAATGTTGATTGCCTGTTTGCCCATAGCAAATTTTGCAACACCAACATTTATTTCTGAGGAAAGAAGATGGGGTGGGTGAGGGGAAGGAGAGTTCGGGAAAGGAGATGGAGTGAGGGGAAAGAGGATTCGGAGAAATGAGTGGGGTGAGGGGAAGGAGGATTCGGGGAAAGGGATGGGTAAGGGGAAAGAGGATTCGGGGTAGGGGGCGGGTGAGGGGGAGGAGGATAATATAATAGAATATGTTTTGATTAGTAATTTCAGGGTATCATGTTGTTAGCGTGTTGGTAGAATGTCGGTAGCGTGTTATAAGTAAGGATGATATGAAATCCATTCTAATGCAAAACACATAGGGTATAGAGAAATAGAAAATAGAGTAATTTTTCTAGCTACTAAGCTGTTTCTAGACATTTTATAGCTTATAAAAGTAATTTAGTTGGAAATAAATTATTCTTACAATAGGAACTGTTATTTTAAAAAATAAATAAAAATAGTCAGACAATCGTGGACATAAATTATCGATAAAAATCTTAAAATTTACATCTCCTCCACCTTCAATATTGATTGCCTGTTTGCCCACAGCAAAAATGCAACCCCAACATTAATTTTTAGGGGGAGGAGAGGATGTAATATAAAATTTAGTGTTCTTAACGTTGAAAATGTTATTCTAGCGTCTTTGAACAAGTTTTTACCCACTGATTTATACTAGAGAAGTCGTTTGCTACCTAGATAATAACCGAATATTAAAGTCCTATTGCTGATGATTTAAGTTTGTTGTACCCAAATGGTAACTGGCCAAACTATACAGTTTCTTAAAGCATTTGTTATGGAGGATTCCAAATCTGGTAGCAGTATTGCACAGTGTCAGGAAACCTGTAGTTTGCTGAACAGAATGGTGTTGATGACATTCCATATGACATTTTTTAAAGTTTTTCTATGCAAAAAGTAATTTTACCATGGATCATGCGCGGAAAGATGATAAGATAAATAGTATCACATGTCACATTTCCATCTTTAGTTTCGGTATTTTGGCCATTATGGAGAAAAAAAAACACCCAAAAAATGCGCCAGCATTTTTGGAGTTATTTTTGCAAGAACCTAATCAGCAATTTTACCATAATAAATAATAAATATCCACTTATCTCAGGAACAATAAGGCAAAATCCAGTAAAATATATAATTTTTGTAAGATAATTTGAAGATCTTTCTAGTAGTGCTGTCGAAAGCATGATTTCTTCAAATTTGGGCAATTTTGCCTCATTAAACGGAAATAACAGAAAACTTAAAGATGGAAATATGACATGTGATACCTTTTTTTATCACCTCTTCGTGCTTGTTACATTTTTGTTGTTGTCTGTTTGTTTGTTTATTTTTTTGCGCCCCAACACTTTAAAAATTGTCATACACAAGAGGGTATATTTACACATCATTCGTCCCATATGATTTTAGTCTTTAGGTCGCAAACGCTTCTTGTAAATACTAACAATATAAGTGGTAGATCACAGCGTGTTTAACCACGATAATGTGTACATAACTGAATGGATCGTAGTGTGTCCATCTGTATGAATAACCCAAAGATCGCAGAGTGTCTATCACAATAGGTCAGCTTATTATCACTGTGGGCATATGCTGTATATATACATAGACCTGACCAGAGCATGTCACGTGTAGTAACCATTTAAAAAGTTGCCAAGCAGAAGTGAACCCATTAAATCACGAACCTGAGGTATCTGAGCTACCAAAAAGACCAACCTGAGCCACAAAGAAATAAGGATACAGAGAACAGACGGACAGGCTGGGGCAGGGTCAAATGTTTCACAGCAGAACCTAAAGGAGATGAGTCTAACATCTGAGGATTGCAGTGTCCCCTAAGAAATTTAATTCAGAAATCGTATCAGGATCAGACTGACCAACTAGGTTTTGCCATCAAACTCAGTAATGTATGATGAGGTATTGATGAGAGTATCACACGATCTTGCATTAGTGCTATGATTACGAACAATTAAGAGGTGGTTGAGTTTGAGGTTAGCAGGGTGCAGTTGATACAACACTCAATTGATTTGCCTCAATCACCATGCTCAGAAACACAGCAATGTGTAGAAATATTGATTAAATGTTGCCGCGTACTATTGATGCTGAACAATTACGGGGAGATGAGCATGAAGTTGATGGAATGCCCAATGAGAACGATGATTCAACACTCAACATGTTAGCAAGATCAACTACCTAGCTGAACTGTCAGCACGTGCAAATATTTATTTATTTATTTGAAATTAAGTGTGAAATAGATCTCGGTCAAATGTCACAGGTAATCAACGATCAACGATAAACGTAGTAAATATTTACTTTGTGATCTTAAAGGAAATCTGAAATTCATAATTTGAATTCACCACAAACCGTCGTTCGGCATAATATAATGTGGTTAAGTAAGGTGAAGGAATACTAATAATAACGGAATAACGTAGAATACTACCATTGCGAAAAGCAAATATGCAATATACCGAACAGTTCAAGATGTTATCAAAGCAAACTAAAAGCCGTTGGTTGAAAGAATTTCGGATTTCCTTTAATAAGTTTTGGTTGGAAATGTTTTGTAAGTAAATAAATGATTTGTGGTGATATATGTAATTATATGTGATTTAATGACTAGATATTTTAAATGTTTTAGCTGATGTTTATGCATAGTACAAAATAAAAATGAGTTTGATCAAAGAAATTACGAATCCACTGAAGGAAGAACATGATCCACTCAAAACGTACGAATCATCAAACATTTTGAGCATCGATGAATATTTATTAAAAATAGGTCAACTTGGGCGATTTCAAATTCTAAGTCTGATACTATTTAGCCAGGTATTTATCATGCCCGCATATGCGGCTTTAGTCATGGTTTTTGTTGCTGACTCTCCGCCCTGGATGTGCTCTGGGATCAATGAATTTGAATGTAACACAACAGCTTTGTACACTTCTGAAATGCGATGCAACATGAGCAAGACGTCATGGAAATACACTGCTCCGATTTCTCATTCGATTGTCACACAGGTATTTATTGATTTGCTAATTCCCAGCCAGCAAAAACCTGTTCAAAGTCAGCAAAATAACATTAGAACAACGTTTCTGCCGGCTGGGTTTAGTCTCTAAAAGCAGATTTCTGCTTCTTTATTTTATTTTTTGTTATTTATTTATTTAATCAACACGTGATAAGCAAAAATAATACTACTAAGAGCTTAAAGGGCCCAGCAACACCAAATATTAAAATTAACTTATTTGTCTAATGTAAAATATTGATATAACGGTACTCTGCGATTAAATGTACTGACAAAACTACAGTACTGAATTTCTTCCAAACGTTAAGCAACAATACTACTAAGAGCTTAAAGGTCCTAGCAACACCTAATACTAAACGTAACTTATACTTAGATTGTCTAATGTAAAATATTGATATAATGGTACTTTGCGATTAAATGTACTGACAAAACTACAGTACTGAATTTCTTTCAAACGTTAAGCAACAATACTACTAAGAGCTTAAAGGTCCTAGCAACACCTAATACTAAACGTAACTTATACTTAAATTGTCTAATGTAAAATATTGGTATAATGGTACTTCGCGATTAAGTGTAGTTGAGGGGAACTTATCATGGTGTAGTGTTGGTAAAGATAACAACAACATCAACATTTAAATTTTGCTGTGAATTAAAAATTATTATTCAGGAGGTTATTTTCTTACATATTTTAAAAATCTGCATCATACTCTTGTGACTTTTTGATTAAGTGTGCTCATCAATAGGGAGTTAATATTTGCATGCATGTAACTAACAAAACCATAACAAGCATAGCGCTAAGGTAGATCTACACAGGCGAATTTGTTTGCACAGATTCTAAATAAAGCCATTACATTGGTTGAAAGTAACGACACCTGTTAGGTTCCGTCGCTTCAACTAATGTAATGGCTTCATTTAGAATTTGCGTGAACAAATTCGCCGCCTAGCGGAGATCTGTTGTTTTCTGATGTTAGAAAAAGAACATAACATTCAACATTACGCAATGATTATTTACTTCATAATAAGAAAGATTAATATAACCAAGGAAGTTGTCTTTTCCAACTTCCTTGCATACACTTACGGTAAAGATAATTACATGCATCAGTATCTTGATCCGTGCGTCCAGGTTACTTTATGCTGACTGTCAGCAACACTTTCGAATGTTAAAAAAGCACGTTAATATTCGTATTTTACATATTTCGTTATGTAAAATATGCAAAAAAACATTTGTAGCAATGAGCTATAGTCATAATCTTTTGACTTTTCCGCAAATTTTATATAAAAATAATGGAAAATGTTTTGAAAATTTCCCCCGACATACCCAAATTTGGGCAAGAGATAAACCTAAGAAATTTGAAAAAAATAATTCGAATATGACAAATAATCTTTTTAATTTCTTTTTATATTTTTCCCTAAAAGACCAAATCCAAGGGCCTTTTTAAAAGGAAATTGTATAAGTGATGACGCAAGCAAAAAATAATTTATCCCGAATTGTTCCTTATGTAATGAACTAGTACGGTACAAGTTTTCATGACTCTAGCATATCCAAGTTCGTCCCGAGCCCCTTTTGACTTTTTTTTATTTTTTTCGGACATAAGGTGGCTGGGGACGAGCTTGTAGCATATCTGGTTTCTAATATCATTTCGCCCCATCTACACGAGGTCAAATAAAATATTTACAAAAGATGTTTCCTATTGTTACAGAATTTCTACCAAGTCCAGTTTCCATTGGACACTCGATGTCTAATCAACGCCAAAAAGATGTCGCTTTGATGTCTAGACGTCAGAACGACGTATTTTTTTTTTGACGTTGATGAGACGTCGAGTGCCAAATATAATTCACCATAAAGCCAATTCGCATTTATAAACATTGAAAACGCAACCACGGAAAAATAATGCGAAAGAAAAATTATTACTAAGGGCAAAATTGCGACCAAAACATTTTATCTCAAAATATAATTTCCCCACAAATCTTAAGGTTATTTTTGCAACCTCGTTCCTAAGGCTTATTGTCTTTTTAAAACGAGGTTGGCTATTTTTGTAGTTTAATATAATTACTACAATTTCGATTTTTTTTTAAAGAAAGGTTGAAAAATTTTCTTTTCATTATTGTTAATGGCGCATAGTATTTTCTTTTTGACCATCTTAAGACCAAGTTAACCATATCGTAAAGAATATATTACAGTCACAATTGTTTTGTAGTTTAACTTGGTATGTGACCATGATGTGTTGACACATGTTGCTAATTCTGGACTTTTCATTGGTCAAATTATTGGCGGACTAGGATTTGGTTGGCTTTCTGATAGGTACAATTATTTCCTTTGTTTGGAACACATTGATTCTTATGATTCTCCTCCTTAAGGTTTATTTCCACTAGGCAAACGATTGCTACAAAAGCCAAAATAAGACTCTTCAATTGGTAGAAATTTACGTCACGTGAATGTGACGTCATTTCCTGCCAATTAAATGTCTTCTTTTGACTTGCAGTGAATTTTTCACATAGTAGAAATTAACCATTAGAGCTATACAGGGTGGAAGACCGTCGAATACGGACTCGCGTACAGCTCCGTATACGGACATACCGGTCTATGTGCCCGTATTCGGTAGGCTTTCACCACCATCTGCTACTGGTAAGAAAGTTTGCTTAAAAATGCATTTATTTTTATTTATCGATTGCTTTTTATCTACTACAATTGTGGACAATACTGTAGACAAAGTAAACTTTTTGCAAAAAGTGGAAATTTCAACTTAGAGAGAAAGTCTATATAATTTTGATTAGCAAGACGAATGACTTGAGAATTTGAATTTTCTCCAAACGTCTAGGTAATAGGTTGCTGGGTACAACAGAATTCTTTGAGCTTAATCCTAAGTCCTAAGATAAATCTCTAGAAAATTCTCGTGGTCGTTTTTTCGTTTTACTTGTAACGTGTATTGTTCGTCAAACTTTGTAAAATGTCTCTTATTTTATTTCTAAGATCGTAGATGATAATGATAGCTAACCATATTTAAACTAGTAAACTATTTCTTAGATTTGGTCGAAAGAATCCACTATTTGGATGTCTACTTGGTCTAATCGCATTCTCATTTATTACCAGTTTTTCACAGAGTATATGGATGTTCATAATATTCCGTGTACTTTGTGGAATATTCCATGGTGGTGTCATTGTATCTATAATGGTATTATCAGTAGAATTGGTTGGTCCAAAGTACCGAGCTTTTTCTGGATTAATTATCTGGAATGTATGGACAGTATCATTGTGTTTCATGAGTTTGCAATCGTGGTTGATACCTGAATGGAGAAAACTAATGATGGTGTTATCAGCTCCTTTTATTTTCATACCAATAATCGGTTTCTTGTAAGAGTTCAATATAACTATCGGATAGCACCTGTGGGGAGTGTTTTTTGAGTACAGCATTTAAGCTGAACACTATACTCAAAGAACACCTCTCCACAGGTGACGTCCTCAATAGAAATTAATATCACACATCATGAGAGGCCAACCCGGTATAGTCCTATATATGGACTGTGTATATGTATGAACTCTGTATTTCCATATATATGGGCTGTGCCAAGTCCATATCTGGGGAAATGCGGGACCGTATTTGTCAGACTTTCACGCTGCTTTTTATTTCTAGATGGGTTCCTGAATCTGTTCGCTGGTATCGTTCACAAAATAAATTAAAAGAAGCTGAAAAAGTACTTCGGAAAGTTGCTAAAATTAACCGGAAACCATTTCCCGATAATTCTCGTATAGAACCTTTAGAAGTAAAAAATGTAAAAGAAGGATCATATAAAGATTTATTTTCATCATGGAACCAAGTTTGGAAAACACTAGCTCTTTGTTTTATGTGGTATCATATTTATTTAGTAGATATGTTTTTAGTAAATATGTTTTTTGCAATATCGAATAATTTTTCCAAATTTATTAAGCGGGGGGAGGGGGGGATGGAATAACCGGGGGGGGGG